>CAJPEV010003201.1:3660-33567 GCA_905338385.1 Darwinula stevensoni | reverse complement strand
CGACCTCGACACGTGATATCGAAATGGGCGAAATCGCCTCTTGATGCCACTAACTTTCTTGAATCTTGAATCTTGAAACCAATTTAATTGAATGGCAACATTCAGTAAGATTCAGGGGCTAATGGGTTCCACGAGCCAGGACAACTGTCTATTCTCTCCACGAAGTTGTGCAGATCATACGAGAAGACAAAATAAAGAGATGTACAGCTGATTTTACAGAGCAAATTTGCATTCTTCTCATTTTTAAACAGCAAGAATTGACCCTTTTAAAAAACTTAACAACGATGATTGAAGAGCATTCACGTCTACACTAGCGAGTTGTGGTTTCCGTAATGCGAAGTCATATTGACCCCTTTGCCAGCCAATGGAACCAACACAATCATGCAGAGGCGAAAATATCAGCAAAAAAACTTCCAGCGAATCCACCTTTTTTTAAATCATCAACGATATCCATAAATGAATGTTTCATTATCTACCCTGCTCAAGGGTTCATCAGTTGAAGCGAGTAAAATGCAGATAAAGAAAAATCTTTGGGTAAAAAATATATAACGCTTTTGAGTCATCCGAAGAAGGAAAGACTGGAGCCTAAAAGCAGTTCCACACTTTGCGTGTCTCTCGTGTTGCGCGTGAATGCACGAGCAGGTAAGCAAACGCACGCGTGCACACGCATTCCCGCGAACATCCAAGGGTTTCAAGAAGACACATAACGCTCGACCTCGACACGTGATATCGAAATGGGCGAAATCGCCTCTTGGTATCACTAACTCTCTTGACTCTTGACCGATGTCAAAGTCAAGATTCTTACTACGGATAGCCAGGGTCGACTCATACCTAGATCCCAAGAAATGTTCACACGAATTCCCGTGTACAAAGAAGTGCTATAAAGTCTTCTATCTGCGAATGCGACCCACATGGGTGGTTGGTGGGAGCCTTTTACACCAAACATCAGTGTACAGGGTAGATCGTGGGTAGAGGAGCCCATATGTACAGGGTAAGCTGTGTGTACAGGATATTTTGTGTCTACGGTAGCCTGCGTGTACAGGTAAGACCAGGAGGGTCTGGGCTTCGACTAGTTGTATTTAAGGGAAAGTACCTATTACGTACGATCGACTGGACAACGGCGTGCGTATCCAATTAGGGTAATTTGAGCATTCTATTGAATAATTCTTAATTACTGTTCATTCGCGTTTTGGATCCCAACAACGATTAAGAAACACTCCAACGGGCAAATACGAGACTTGCATGCCATGCAAACTCTCCTACATACGATAGTATTAGAAATGCGTGAATTGTTCATTCTTTCTGAACTAGGAAGCCCATGAGACATATTTTGCTTTCTTTACCCATGCTGAGCCTAGATGTTTCGTTCTCTGTATTTTTGTCTTATGAAATAATCAGAAACTTACTCGTATTTTATGCTGACCAGTTAGTACGAGTACATTTCGTTGATGATAGCCATTTACCAACCCATTTTACAATGAACAGATTGGGAATTATGAGCTAGTGCAAATTTCCAAGTCTTCAGTTTTACTCGATTGTTATTGGAACTGGTTTATTTTTCATTCTGCACGCTTGATTGATTATGTACTTCATTATTTCCGTCTTGAAAGTGGAACTTTGTTTACTCAATTCGTCAAAAGTGACATTATTCAAAATTACACTACCAACACACCCATGTTCCTGTAAGTTACCCCACACTGAAAAAAAATCTCAGAAATATCCGAATCTTCGTAAATATTAAAAAAAAAGAGCATGTAAACCTGGATTTCTCCTAATGCTCGGAAAATATTTCCAGCATTTCTTCGGATAGCCCACTTCTCTTTTGTGGAATTTCCTCCTTCTTTATAACGAAATATTAAGTTTAAAGGACATAAATCCCAATTCCGATGTTTAAACGACCGACCTAGAGAATGAGAGCCTGGCCAACCTAGGTCACATTTTTCGACGCATCTGATTGGCTGACGCACATGGCCGCCATATTTTCTCCACCTATTGCATGAACCTAGGCTGTGTAATGGAAGTGAAGTCGGTATTCCGTCCTGGATGCCGAACAAGAATTCCACATTATATTGCTGTGAAACTCACAAACTGGTCACTGGTCTGAGCAAAGTTTTCTGCTGTTCCCATTTCCGGTAGATGCCTGGAGATCCCATTGGGCTGTGAGAGTGGAACGTGAATACTGGCGCCATTCAGATAGGCCTCGTTTATTAGTCAATCCACTTCATTCAGCACTCCTGAAATATTTTAAATTCATGCACACTACTTCAATATTGAGAACATTGTCGTGGTGTGCATCAGTAAATGGCACTCTTTGTTTTAGTAAAGTTGATATAGGCATTGTTGCTCTAAGTTTAAACATTGAGAAAATCGGACTTCCTCAACGAAACTCTTAGGACATGAATGGGTTATTAAAAAATATGTATGTTGAAAGTCATGATCTAATTCATGCAAAACGTTACAATAAGAATACATTTTGTTGGGTGATATCCTCACATGATAGTAAAACAGCGGATGCATTAAAATTGTGGCATGTGTGTCCCAACTCCCATACAGGATGCGAATTTCAAGATTTGGAGATCAGGTCATTGTTTCATTAGAATTAAATTCTAGAAATTCTTCTCACAGCATTTTTCTTTCTTCAGCATTTGTCTTTCCACGTAAATTTGTCATATCGTCTCCCAGTTAAAGCTCATTTTTACTTCAACCTGGAAAGTTTTCATTTCAGCATTATTTGTCAATAATATTCCTCTCTGTGGACAAAAAATTTTCTTCAACTCATTCCAGCTGAGAGCAGATCATCTTTCCTCATTATTACAAGTCCAAGCTTATATCTGAACCATATTCATTACTACTACAGACAACGGGGAATGTAAAATTGATTTCCTAGGAAGCAGAGATGTTTAAAGGGTGTCCACAAAATATGAAATAGGTAAGCTGGAACAATCCTTACGAGATAGAGTGAAAGAATTGTGAAGTAAGTCATGATACGAATGAAAAAATGAATGAACGGTCGTCAGATAGACGTAGAGGGAACTGCCTTGGTGGGATTCAGCTGCCTTAAAAGTAGCTTTTGGTTATGAGGAAGTACCTTCTGCAGTTTTCGTTAGTGCCTCAAATGAGGAAAACTGAGCGATTTGAGGAAGACTTGACTGGGGGAGAATGGGAGGCCTTGCATTGTTAAGCGAAAATGGCGACCGTTGTTGAGGTTTGTAACGGGCACGGGGCGCAGTGGGTCGGATTTATGAAAATATCAAATATTAAGTTAAAATAAAACCTTTACCTTAACGCGCCCCGATTCCATTACAATGAATTCCCTTCCAGGAAATCAGGTCCGTGCCAATTCTAATTCGAGCGGGAGTAACTAAGGCGTAAGTCAAGAAAACAAAAAAAAATGTATTTCCAAAAAGAAGACTTGCGCCCCGATTCCATTACAATGAATTCCCTTCCAGGAAATCAGGTCCGTGCCAATTCAAATTCGAGCGGGAGTAACTAAGGCGTAACTCAAGAAAACAAAAAAAAATGTATTTCCAAAAAGAAGACTAATTTAAAAAAAGGACAAAAGAAATGTTAGCCAAACAACCGGTCCAACCCCTTTACAGTACTTTCAATGACAAAGGGCTGATCTTCACTTTCAGATAAAACCTTGCAAGTTCTGGGGAAAATTCACGACCATCGAAGCGATAGCCAAACAACCGGTCCAACCCCTTTACAGTACTTTCAATGACAAAGGGCTGATCTTCACTTCCAGATAAAACCTTGCAAGTTCTGGGGAAAACTCACGACCATCGAAGCGAAAAGATCTAACTATAACATTGTTCCTCTGTATGTTTTTTAGAGAGAAAGGCGGCCAGTTTCAAAACACCCACGATCTAAAAGGGCCCAAGTACCCCGGTCAAATCGGTACTAACTCGAGTTCGAGCTCTTCAGTCACCTCGGAGTGAGGGATCGAGGGAGGGATCTTCAGCTGAAATCTTGCTGGATTGGAGGATAGGTTTTGGCGATTAGACTTGATTGGAGGGACTTTGATACCCATTCGCATAATGATGTTATGGCTCCTTGTACAGTGATTGGGTAGCACATTCGAGAAGGAAAGATCCTACATTTCCCGGTCAAATCGGTACTAACTCGAGTTCTTCGAGTTCGAGCTCTTCAGTCACCTCGGAGTGAGGGGATCTTCAGCTGAAATCTTGCTGGATTGGAGGATAGGTTTTGGCGATTAGACTTGATTGGAGGGACTTTGATACCCATTCGCATAATGATGTTATGGCTCCTTGTACAGTGTTTGGGTAGCACATTCGAGAAGGAAAGATCCTGCATTTAAACTGTAAGGAGCCCTTCCACGGATTGGTTGACCCCAAACACTGGGTTCACCTCCCTCCACGTGTTGATGGATGTTTTAGTTCACTTCCTTCAGCTTCCTCCCCGCCTTGACTCTCTACTGATACACTGGGCGTTGCGCGGTCATAGGCTGGCATACGTTACAAAACAACATTTGAAGCAGTATCCCATTTTGCCCCATGGGTGGGGCAAAATGAAGTATTTGACAATTTTTAGGATTGCCGGGAAAGAAACGTTGCTGATTTCGAGATGAACATGAATCATGGTCGTAGGTAAGACAGGAAAGGTACCGCATACCAATCTGCAACTCTCTACGTCAGCTTCTTGGTACTAAATATTTGCAATTTTTCTTGACTGTCCAGTTTTGCCCCACCTTCACAGACTCAAGTCTCCCAACTTCCGATCAACAAACTAGCCTTTCACTTCTTTTATAATATTTGCCAGCAATTAAATATTCTGGGATCTCGTTTCTTGGAAGTTTTTCGTGTGGCTGCAGACATTTGATCTGCTACTGGCAGCTTTTGAAGGGCCAGTCGAAGCATGTTAATGGCGATGGCAGTGCTTTTAGGCCTGACTCGCACACCATGAGACACTGCGCCCTCAAAATCCAGTTAGCAAATAAGGTTGCCAACTCAAGTCTATAGCGGACTCAACGATTTCCCGGAATTCCCCTCTAGTGGCTTCTTCGCCGTCCTCGTCCCTCCTCACTGATAAGAACTTGCGCCTTTTTCCTTGAGCATTTTCAGGACAGAAATCCTCATTTAACAGTTTCGTCCCCGGAAACTCACGTCACCTCACATAAACTTAACCTATCCGCATCAGAAGAAGTAAGGGTAGGCAACGTCCTTTGTCCTGCCTAATCTAAGGCCTAGAAAGGTATGGGCTTGTGGGCCGCACGCGTTAGGCTGAAGTAGCAGAATTCCAGGTCAAGCTCATGAGTTGGCCCTTGCGAGAACTGTAAGAATAGGTCTGGCCCAGCCTATAGACCTGCATTATGTAAGGTGTACATTTTTTTCTGGCCTTCTCAACCCTCAAGTGATAGACGGATTAAGCTCATGAGAGGTTTATCTCGAGTTTCTCGAATTATCTAGTCGAGTAGGTACAACATAAGGCCTATAATGGGCCCATCTCGAGGACATGCGTGGGCGGGACATTCCCTGTCACTCCCCAGCACCTGGTGTGCCATGCTCAACTCAGTGATGTTCAATGGCCGATCCATTTTCCTCCATTGAGAAATTATTACGGTATCTCTCTAGCGTCATCGCAGCAACATGACAAAAACATGGATATCATTCAGCGCGAATGGAAGATTCAGACTTTAATTCAAAAGCTATATCACCGACCTGATTGATGTATCATATCTGGCATCCGCGATGATGAACGTTAAGTAGTATTTTGAAGCACCTGATAGACTCGTATGACGCTCGCCTACGCGAAACCGTATATCGCTAAAAACTCAAAGAACACTTGTCTCTTCAAGACCTTATCTTTATTTTGTCTTCGGTATTATTCTCCGAGACGCCCGTAGGCGTGGCTACTCAGGAGGAAAATGCACTGAATGAATTTCACAGAATGAGCACGAGATCCTAGTTTCTCCTCATCTCACTAGAAGATATTTAAATTTTTAAAGTAATATTTTCATGGTGATAATGCATGCCCCATCTCATATTCTTGCAGAGCATTTGGAGGGATGGATTTCCGAGATAGGAGGAGATTGACGTAAGGGAACAGGCGCTACCATGCCTGTTTATTCTCCTCTGATGGATTGGATCCTCATTAGGCCGATGCACACTGCGACCGCATGCAAACCATCTTCCACACTGGTCGCAGAGCTCCTAAAGCGAATTCCAACAAGGCTGTGTACAGTTTGAGAGCTCGTGCTGTAACACTTTTGCTTTTTTGCTGCCCCAAGGGTGAAAAACTCTGAACAGTGGTAGATACGTCCTGTACTCTACAAGTACTTCTCTGAGAAAACCAGGTATGACATACCAATCAATAGGCACTATCGTCTATTCCCTTTCTTCAACCCTTCCCGTTGCAAAATTCCACCTCCTCGGATTCCTCTCCGAAAGGTTCTGAAAGAACGAAATAGGGCACGGTTCTTACTCTCTCAACATAATATCGCCCCAGCAAATTTGGAGCTCCATCACCCCAGGGTTGCGGAGAACACCACATCTTAGTTTATGAAGACGTGAATTTCATTGTTTTTTTGTTCCTTTCTACTTCTGTCCCTTTTGTCCCTTTCTACTTCTCGGGGGGTTTTCGAGAGAGATAACCCAATCGAAATAGTGATGACTTGTAGATTACGATACATGCCACTATTATTGGCGGCGACATACCATTTCGCTGTGAATAGTGAAATTGGCTGTGGTTCATTTAGAAATTACGTGCAGGTTTCTATCCAACCCCAAAGGTTGCCGGATACCGTGCTGTAGTTATGTCGAATTCAAGATTGCTTCGACCTTCGCATCGGTGCTTGGATCTTCTATTCTTCAAGTAATGAGACACTTTCATGTCGAATTCAAGGGATGAGCTAAGATTGAAACGGTGGCTAGCAAGGGCCGGTCGGTGTGGTGGATTATGGAGATATCTTATCCGGACCCCCCTGAATCGGGAGGATGGTGCCCAAAATGCGTACAATCTCAGAGGCATTCTCGCACCAGACCTAGTTGATATGATTCGAGAAGCTCCAGATAGGCCTAACGTTACATATCCTCACCGAGATGTCTCGTAAACCCCGAGATTGATCCCTGAAAGAGATAAATTTATAATTGGTCCCGTAGGTAGAGGAATGAGGTCCTTTCTGAACGAGAAATATAGGCCTATGCCTAACCTGAACTCAGTCTAGGAGTTTGGCCAAGGTCCAACGTTAGTGAGTGCCGTGAAGGGTAGGAGTTGATTAACCTACTAGCATTCATTACCATTTCGGTTCCCCTAGGCCTCTATTACCTTGGACTGACGCGAGATGCCTACAAGTCTATGCCTTTCCAGGTAATAGGCTTAGCGGAAGGACGCTTGATGCTTGTGGATGTGAATGGGGTGAGAGGGACGAGAGACGTTGAAAAATTATTTTTACACTTCCTCATGAAGTTTATAATATGGATCTCAATCGCGCAAATAGGCATTTTTTTTATTTCCCCCAATCTGGTTGTCCATTTTTAGCAAATGTAAGGTTAGCCTTGTATTGAATTCTTAACTAAGGGTAATTCTGAAGTAATGTGTTACCTATTAAGTCATAGTCATTTAGTGAATTCTTTGGAACAAGGACCAGAAAAAGATGTCAACTCCCCGGGTGCTATGCCATCAAGAACTTCATACTAACGTCCTGGAAATGGAAATGTTCAAATGAGCTGGGCATTTCAAACGCTGGTGCTCGATGTGTTGAACTCAATTGAGCTGGTCTTCGCCTTCCTTGGTCTATGTCAAGTTTGTACAGGATAATAGAAAGGCATTTCAGAGGGAATTCCTTTCCAACTAACGGTAGAGTATCCCAACCAAATAAAAATTATTTAGCAAAAGTCAGACCACGAAGGAAAACCCTTATATCCGAAATGCCCTCTAACCAACCTTAGTTGGTCTCGAGGCACGATCCTTCAAGTTTGGGTGCCTGGTAAATGACGACTTCCCGAGAATATTTTCATGCTAACGGAAACAGAAAGGTTTGCGATAATGCCAAAAAGCAGAAAAAGCAGAATGCAGGTCTTACACTCAAAAGAACCTGTCTCCAACAAGCCTAGCAATTCTTGAAAATTCCATAATTAGGTGATCCCTTCTGGGGTAATTGCAATAGACACAAGAATGTTGAAAGTCACGCGGCACAGCTGGAGCATGAACTTTGCATTCTCAACAATTTGAATACAATGAGAATTAGTTTCTGTCTCACGTCAAACGAATGCTCAATTCATGTTCACTTCAGTAATGCAAGTGTCATGGCATCACACGGAAGAATTATGACGTTGTTGTTTTTACTCAGCAGCAGCCTTGAATCTTTCAAATTCCATGCGACTGTTTCAGTGAGTAGCTGGGGCTCCATCGCGCTTTCGGTTTCAAGGGTCGAGTGAAGTTAGGTAAGATGGTGATCGGAGGGTGTGACCAGGGCAGATGGGTGGTTGAGAGGGCGGGGTCAGGCAGAGAGAAGACAAGGAAAATCTTCCGTGCTCCTAGTTGGAGGCTCCAATGTCAAGTGTCTTGAGGCAGCTACAGAGTGTGTCTTCTATATGTTCTTATGTCCTAGCATGTTGCATAGCCTTGTAGGCCTCGCGCGTTAGGCCCACAAAGTTAGACCATATAAACTCGATTATACCTTCAAAAGACCCCCTTTAAATAGAGAAAGACTCGGGGTATAGGAATTGGTTACTTACGCTCCATTCCCTGGAACAAGGATAGGTTTTATTAAACAAGATTGTTTGCGCGATTCCCAGCCGATTGGATGTGGGAAGGAGAGGATGGTGGTGGTCTGTATCGCCGAGGGGAGGAGAGCGTTTTTGGACACATGGTAGGCCATGAAGCAATGTGTATGTCTGATGGCTTGAGATCATTTCCGCAAGCCTCGGCGTGCTGTTATGAAGACAAGGTAATCATTGGTTCAAGTGTTTCCATGCGAATGCGCGCAGCTTACGTGATAAAGTGGACAAGTTGCGTGGGAAGGTACTAGATCATGACTACGATGTCATGCATCATAGGAATAACGGAGACCTGGGGAGATCTGATATAATAGAGAATTCGAAAGGCAGGACTTCGACACTTGTATGGATAAACTCGTTAGAAAGGGCGGGGTCATTTTTATGCAAGAGACGAACTAGGTGTCTGCAATAGGGAGGATCTCATTTCGGTTAATTGTGTTTCGATTGAAAATTGATGGTACGACAGGGTAGATCCCGTATGACATCTGCTTCAGGCCACCAAATACGTTTATAGTTGATTATTAGTGCATAAAATGCTGTCATCAGTGGGTGTCGCAGAAAGGTTTGCTCCTTCGAGATGAACATGCCTAATATAAATTGGTCGGTGGGACGAGGGGAGGAACAGTAGTGAGAATTTCTCGGGTGTTATCCGACTGCAGCACGTTGAAGAACCGGCAAAAATTAGTTTTCTCAACGGATCTGGCGTTCGATGTTCAAGTCCAAGGTGAATTGGGAGACTCGGACCATGGCATGATCACGTTAGCCATCAAACGCTTGAAATCCAGCAATAAGCTGACTTGATCCTTATGAACACAAGAAAACGGTATTCAGTAAACTTCGCAAATGCGTTCTGATTAGATTCGGAAAGAAGATAATGTGGGCAAACGGAGGAGAAACAGTGGTATATTTTCAACACGGGCCTGGAGGTTCTTTGGAGGTTTTCATACTTAAGAAGCCGAAAAGATTGTCATGAAGGCTGGTCTGACTTACAAGTACGTGTGAAATTAAGTCGTTGAAGTAAGAAGCAGATACGGAATTCACATAGGCGCAAAGGTGATCGAGCGAAATGCGAGGAATATGGGGTTGCTACGAAGTCACTGAAGCTGGAAATGAGGCCGGCGGAATGGATAGTAAAGGATCGGCTCGCCATTTATACTAATAATAATCCTAAGGCTTTCCATCAGTATGTCAGCGGTAGGAGTGGACATTCGATAAGGCTCCTGAAGGACGGTTGAGGGAAGTTAAGCTGGGCATAGCAGAGGAATGGTCAGAAGTCTTCACGATTTCTTTACGAACGAACCCGATGACGGGGGCCGCCTCGGAGTGTGTCGAAGATATCATTCATCATGGAAGAGATGATGAGTAGGATAGGAAAGCTTAAGGAAGGGGCGGCAACCGCACCCGATGGGATTCTGACGAAGGTTGTCAAGGAAATCGTACGGGATTATCGATACAGTTGAGAATGAGCTTTGAGTAATGCTTTTTGTGCAGCGAAGTGCCTAGGAATCGAAAGTGTATGACCGTCGTATTGACTCTGAAGAAGAGAGATAAGAGTAATCTGGGTAATTCCGGGAAAGACCATGACGTAAGAGCTCTTAGAATTTGAGGAAAACTCGCCCATCCGGAAATCTCAGTACCGCTTTATAGAGTGGCGAAATTGCCATATCAATTAGCTCGAATTCTAGGATTGGGTGACGGACGAGACGGAAAGAAGGAACTCCATGGACATCGTCTGCATCAGGGGTACTCAAATTTGTTGAGCTTGAGCTGGACTTTCTTCTCGGGGGCCGCTCTAATCAGAACCTTCACTTATGAAATGAAATATGAACTTATGAAATAATGAAAACAGGAGGAAAAATCATGCATAAGCATGCGTTCAGAAACAGAAATAGCCACACCTATAACGACTGAAATTCGCTCCAGTGGAGATCAATGAACGGTATTACACTGAATTTTAAATTACGCACTCGCAAAAGAAATCCCCTCTCAGCTCTTTTCCCCAGTACTGAAAGGCGGATCCAGTAAGACGTTAAGTATAGTCTGACGAGAGTAGTAAACTGATGCGTTCGGAAAAAGACTCTTAAGTACTACATATGAAGAGGGACTTGAAACGGCCCCGAACACAGTGGATGAAATGCGCTTGCGATTTTTAGAATGAGATGAAAAGACAAGCTGCGAACCAAAAATATAATGCCGGTCGCATCTTACCGCAGACGGGATAGAATCCTTCGGCGGGTCGGATCTGGCCCGCGGGCCGTAGATTGAGCACCCCTGGTCTACTTAGTAGACGAGGCGGGTAATTAAGTAACTGGCTGTCCGGGAAGAGAGCAGAGTATTGGCATATGGTCGGCGTTTGTAAGAGTCGCGTGCGGTGTCCCCCTCACTTGTAAAATCATCAAATTTGCCGACGATACGAAAATAGGTTTCTCCACAAGGGGGAGGACTGGGCGAGAACCGAGATAGATTTTGGAAGGCTGGAGTAAAATAATGGCTCGTGAAGTTCGATGAAAGATCTTCCCATGTCGACCGAAATGATGCAAAGCCTCTGAGCGCGATTAGCGAGGATAAACTGGAGAAGGCGAACGGAGAAAAGGACTGAGGGATCGCTACTGATGAGGGACTAAAATTCCCCCCGCATAAGCAGGCGACAGAAGCCAAATGTAATATATTACTAGTATAAATCAGGCATTCCATTCCCAATAAGAGCTCGCACGTTATTTTTCAGCTGACTAGCAATGGGTAACCCCATTAAGAGTGGCGTCAAATAGAAGAGATCTAGAAGCGCTCGAGAAGGCTCAGGGGCAAGGCTAAGAAAATGATAAAGGAGATACGAGGGTTCTCATTACAGAAGCTTTTAGAAACGTTCAGACTCTTCACGCACGAGAAATGGCTAATGAGAATGACCTCATCCAGGCTTTTAAGGTCATTAAGAGAATCGATACCGCAGAGCATGTTAGATTCCCCTAACTAGGTGGTGACAACTGAGCGAGAGGAAATTAGTTCCAGTTGCGTAAATCCTAAACGCGACTCAGGTTGCAGAAATCTCTTTTTTTTTTCTTGCAGAAAAATATTATATGTTTGGAATGCGTGAAGCGACGACGTAGTGGCTGCCACTAACAGACTAGCTTTCAGAAGAGGCTACATGCCTTCATGGCCTAAACAAGAAACATGTTGGGCAAGCCCAATCCAGTAGTAGGCCTCCTTTCAATTAAGGAAACGCTCATTTTGTCACCTACAGTAATTGATCAAAATGCCATTTCTTTCCGGTCTTCGATCATCAAAAACCTCATTTCTCATTTATATTTGGTAAACATAGACAAACGGTGCCCATTTCACGGTGATGGGAGGATGGAGGGCTATGCGTGGTTGGATTTATCCGCTGCGAAGGTTGGTAGGGAATTGACAGCTCTGGTTGCTGACACGGCGCTGCGCCCAAAGCCTGGGTTGTACGCGCATGCGCATTGTGGTCCAGAACCGGAAGGGCGAACGGGTACTCGTGCTTCCCCTCCGTGACCAAATTTAAAATCCAAATTTTCCAATAAAAATGCCAATTTTTTGTGCAAATTCGTCACAAAACGAACTCAGCTTGTATTTTGTTCATATCTATCCGCTTGCCAATTTTCGCATTGATCAAGCCAATGCTTTTTTAGTTATCGTCAGACATCCAAAGTGTGACACACGGACGGACGGACAGGACGGGACCATACGTGGTCTCTTTCCTTTCAGGAAAGGAGGCCTGTTAAAAAGGGAGCAATGCATCTAAGTGATTAGGCAGAAGGCCGGCATTCTGGATAATTGTTGCTTCTCCACATTCGCACTTGCGCACATATTTTTAGCATTTTTATCACTTACTCATGGAAAGTAGTGACACCGCCATTGATTTTCCAGTCGTTCTCATATCATAACTCCCAAACCACATCGCTGATGGACTCCCGTGGTTTCGAACTGTCGTCGAGATTTGTAGGCTAGATGCGTTTCACTTGACAAGCCATTGAGGCGGCTTCAGAATATGGTTTCGTTCTCTTGTACTCTTCTCCTCCAGGCCTGGAACATGACTCCATTCATATTTCCTCTCTGGAGACTTGCTCGAGAATTTCAAATGCCAACAGTCAGGCAACTTTGTTTTCCTCGCCCTACTTAGCACTTAGAACCGGATTTCATGGATAGATCTATATTTTTTAAATATAACGAATTCTTTGCGAAGTCAGTATTTTGTCGTGTACTTGTGGCTTCTATAAGGAATAATTGCACGTCAGTTTCCGCATTTATCGAAAGACAGCACGCAATGAACAATCCTCATGGAACCATAGAGTGAAATTGCTCCAAATGCTAGATCAGCCTTCAATATGCAGAAACGTTCTTGATGCTGTAGTGTCTTCCGTTTCTTCACCGGGGCCCCACCTAGAACATGCTGGGACATCCGCTTCCTCGTGACCTTTCATTTGTGTCAACATGCTGCAAAAGGTTGGGATGAGATTTCCCTGTGATTCTCCCGAGGGGGTGACGCTAACCTTCGATGGGATTTGTCGTTCGATGAACATTTTCATTGCTGCAATTTCGTATGGTGCGGGGGATTGCAGAGTTCTCCAACCAGGTTTACACAATGTAATAATTGTATATCTCCAACTGTGGATATTCGGTGATGGGATAGTTCTCAATGGCTATGAGTCATCGTCATTGATTCAGTCCAGTCGGACGTGGACCACGACAGCTGTGAGTTGGATGCATTTTTTGACAGAGAGGTTTCTACAATAGGCTTTCAGGAATTCAAATTCCTGAACCTACCCGATTGATTGCGATTAAAGCTACACTCCTTCACTTGAGTCGTTGGGAGGACATGCTTGAATACTTTCAAAGGGGCAGATTCGAAGTTTCGAACAAAGTCCAACCTTGCTCTTCTGTCTCACTGCATTCAACATCTGGCCGTAAGTCTCGCGACTCAGAAGAGGGAAGAAGAGCATACATGATAGAATAAACCTCATCTTGAACAAGGCTGTGAATGGAATAAAATAGGTGGAATAGCTTCAGAGCTACCTTAAATGCTCTGAAGCTAGGTAGGTAGGTACCTTTCCTTCGGCAAAGGTGACATCGCACGATCCTTGCATCTCCTGTTCATCATGAGTAGCAATGACAAGAACTCGATCAGATGCATTGATGTCAACGAGAAGCAAATCCTTGTGGCCGGTAGGGAAACGAAAGTTTTCAGGCGGATTCTGTACAACCAGTCCTTCACATTAATAAAAGATTGGGATAGAAGCCAAAGGGAACCCTGGAAAGTGAGAGTAAGAAATTTCTGCTTAGCCTTCCTTTATTATAACCGTAACGCAGAAATTCCAGACTTGAAGCAAGGCGTGTAATACTTTCTCGTGCGAGTCTTCTGCTTTCATCTTCATAAATCTTTGGGATCGAAGTGGTTTCCTGTGATGCCTTTTGCTTCATCTAATGCGTAGTTGTGCTCGCCCACTTTCACGGCTCTTCCGGAATCCATCCTGAGAGCTGCATGACACCCTGCATCACAGCATTAATATTTCTTAGAGGGTCCACTTTTCTCAATATATACTGGAATCTATTCTGGATTTTTATGGGCTTCCCTCCATAGACAAAATGTCTTGCAACTAGTCACAAGTCGACCACTATAGCGACAACATGCCCAGAACTTGGAAAAAAAAAAAGGTGTCTTACCTTTCGAAGTAATAGGAGCCACCTGTCGCATTGTCCCAGATGTAATGTCGCATTGTCCCAGATTTACCCGGTGCTTATTCAGCCATTTCACCTAGAATTCGTTCATTTCTCCCGAAGTGAACTTCGAGCGTGCATTATTGAATTCTTCTCTTATAGCCAAAAATATTGGAGGCCAAGTAGTCATTTTCCCAGAGGCAAAAACGAGTGTTTCTTATAGGAAAGTAATAATAATCCACTGTGGGACTTCGAATTTCCCCTAAGAATGCTTAGAGCGATGAATAGGAAATAAAGAGCCCCTGAGGTGGTGCTGATCTCCTCGAGGCTCTACTATCTCTCAGCTCTCCCAACGCTCAAGACGGTCAGTAAATCTCCTACCTGGACGTGAAATAGGTTATCAAATCCGAGTTTGTGAGATCGTGGAGCTGTAAAAAACTCGCCTCAGTGGGTCCCCTCGGTCATGCGAGACGCCATTACGTCAACAGGAACTACTTCCAACGCGCAGATCGAGGCCGCCAAATTGACCACTTTTCCCACTTGACATCGTTTCAATATCGTAAGTCAACACAGAAGACAAGCAAGAGAAACGCCAGGAAAGGAGATATAAAAACTCAAAGATTGCAGGAGTGCAGCGTATCCGGCGATATGCTGCACTTATGTGGTATAATAACTTACAAGAGACTCAAATTCTACAGCGAGAAATCTAAACAAGCCTTCAGACAATACAGTAGAGCATATCTAATGTTCAAATCTTATTTGGATTATTATTTATCTGGATGGAGTCTAGGTAGATTTCAACGTCAAACGTTTGGTACTATGACAGAATCTTCCCGGTACTTACACGAGGAGGAACAAACACTGCATTTAGGAAAAACGAGGAAATAGCCCTCGCGGAATTTCGACGCCACAGACCGTGGAAACAGAACGACCCAGAAAGATGGCATTTGCAGACCATGTGATTGGACTAATCGGACCGTGTGAACTGACCGCAGTATGAGCTCAAAAAAGGTGCACCAGTCTTTCGAATCTCGGGGGAAGAAGATACGCATTATAGAAAATTGTCAAAACGGAGAGGTACTTGGTAGGGTAGGTGAGACGAATTCCGACACTGCTATTATGTCCACCCCTCACGTTACATAATTCAACGCAAAAAAATGTAAACGGCTTTTTTTTCGATCAAATTAAACCAATGTCCGGTCTCAAAACTTGAGTGGGTAGTGTGTGGATTTTCCTCTCGCATAGATCCAAAACACTTCAATTTGAAAGCATAGAGAAAAGGCGGATTAAGCTTAAGGGAGTCGAATTTTCTACCACTTAACCTACTCTTACATTGTTCCTTTCGAGCCCCTTTCATCTGTAACATGGCTCGTGCACTCACCACCAGTCTCATCTCCATCTTGTTCATGTTTCAAAATTGCCTATTTGAGCGATAACCATTTAATGCTGTTCCTCATTCATCCTGTGAGAGCTGCCAACGATCCTGTGTCGGGGATAACTGCCTAGAGCAGGAACTAAGGTCTAGACGTTATATTGGTCTTGATGCAAGCGCATATTCAGACCTTTCGCGACATGCCATGAAAAAATAGCATGTCGTGCCATTACTGTACGAGCTTGCCACATGTAGGCCAATATGCATTGGTAACGGTCAGAGTAACAGGCCATCATTTTCAGCTCGCTTGGAAAGAGATGATCGAGTAGATATGGAAATAATGTAATCTCAAGTTCATCAAAGATTATTTCTTTGAAACGACACGATATTGTAGAGTGACTTGGGGACATCTCACGGATAAACGTGTGCGTGGTACTTTGCTCTACCTCGAGGAGAATCATCGCCACAAAGTTCATTTTTCCACATCTCGGGTCCTTGGATAGCTAGGATGGACACGACATTTCAGGCGTTCCTCGCTACTGGGCATTCAATGTTTGTTGAATGACGGATGATGATGGATCCACCTGAGTTGCAAGTGACAACATGTAATCCAAATCTTCTGCTTCGGTGCACGTATTTCCGCTGGAGAAAATGACTCGCGTCGAGAGAAAATAACCCAAGCTTGATGCTAGAATCTATAGAAATCTCGACATGATTAGAAGCGAAAAAATAAAGTCACGTAAGGAAGCAACTGTTCTCTTAATACATTGAGGACGGGAGACACAAAACGGTGATTCTTTGTGTACTATTTGGTTCTGAGATGTGCTTGTGTGGATTTTAGGCATTTTGATGTTTCTTTTAGTTCCTTTTTTTTACCGTCAGTTGCGCTCTTATTGCTTTGTATTTATTTCTGAAAATCAACGTTATATGTAGGGTGCCGGTCCTTGACGTGTTTAAGTCTATGGACTATTGTGACCGAAAGAGACAATACCAATTCGGGACATTGGCTTCTCAGCAATTGATTGAACTTGATCCACTTTGTTTCTAGACCCACCCATGGCGTTTTGTGACATTGCTCATACACGTATAAACACCGGCTTCTCGGCGAGGCCTTGCCGCTCTTTCATTTCATCGTGTGCCATTGAAACATTCTCCGCTCGGGTTCTATGTCGGGAGAGCCTAAGGTAAATACCAAGTTAACCTCCTTCCAGAATGATCTCATCGGTTCCAAAGCACCGAAAGCAAATCCAACAGGATTTGCTTTCAATAACGATGCAATGTCCTTGGCAGAGATTCAATAGCTCCAAGCCAATCGGACCGTTCCCTTTTCCTCATTTTTCCGCTAAGATATTTTCAAGCCCGAGATGCAACTTTCTGCCAGGCATTTATACTTAGTTCCGCTACGATTCTCGCAGCGACGAACCATGCAAGATGAATGTGTTAAAAGTCCGTGAAGTACATTTCAAGGTTCGTCCATCGCCTCATTACAAAATCTATGCTACCGTATAAATGGAAGCATGGGGTTTTGGACTTAATCCACGAACCGTTTCGGCCTGAAAATTAGCTCTAAAAAGTAATCTCCTTAATTGAACCGAACAGGGAGAAGAAATGCATCGCTTCGGCCGGGTTACGAGTGCAACTTGTATTTGGATGACAGAACACCTGTAGCCCGTTCAGGGCCAAAGTCGAGTTTATTCTTCCTGGAGTGCTGTCTCGCACTTAAGTCCCACTCCTCGAGTTTACTCGGCTTTGGAATTTTGTTGCTTGTTGCTACCACTCTCGCAGCATAGGGTATGCGTCCGCTCACGCGTGACGCTGAACGAATAATCTTGCCCCAGATTGGCAGCGCAACGCAGAATTATCGATATTAAGGGAAATCGAATGGAAAGAGTTAAATTTCTCGAAGTCCGAAATAGTCATCGCTACATGACAAAGATATGTAGCATTATTTAGGATAGATTTGAATTAAAACTTATTTACTGTACTTAATTAATACTGAGCCTCAATTACAAATACATAAGTTAAATAATTGAAATTAAACATAGTAGAATCACTTGAAAAATTACTAAAACAAATTTGAGGTAGAGAACTACAAAATAAGCTGGGACCAAGGGATCGTTTTGTTCAAAATATCGGCCTTTCTACTTAAAACAAAAGACTTCACATTTCTTTCAACTCAAATGAAAAAAAAAAGAATAAGAGAATAAAATATAAATAAAATCATATCAATAAATGCAGTAAAATCAACGGCAAGATATCTCACCTCATTATCCGGTATCAAGACACCAATATGTTGCAATAAAAAGAGTTTAACCCAGTCGTATCCACGTGCGTACTGGTACGCATCATCCAATTCCTTCCCCCGCAGCCTATGCCTGATAGACCCAAAAGTTCCTGGATGCGAATGGGTGAGCTGGCACCCCTATGGAAGCTGAGAAATATGAAAGCGCCTGTTAAGACCCAGAATTGACCAGAGTTGATTTTGAGATTGAATCTAGAAAGCGACTCGATGGATGCTATTCCGAACAGCGAAATGAAAAAGTGCCATTTTCATCTTCCATACTCTCTGCGTACGAAAATCCAGTAAGTACTAATCATGATGGCATGCAAGAACTTTGCGCTAGCTCTGGAACGGATGTTACGGTTCATGGTCTTGCCTTCGGTCCCTGTCAATTTCACAGATGAGGCTTGGAATCATATGGAGAGAAATGCTCCGGTTGACTTGGTTCCTTCCTTACGAGGCACGAAGTTCCTCGGCTGCATGATCACCACCTGAATCAGAGACATTAGTGCTCTTTCTCGGGAGCCATGTCGATCGTGACGAGCCACGACCGAATAAGTTAGCTGAGGGATGGAACTCGCAACTGACGAGCTCGTCGAAGAGGCGGAACCGAACCACGAGATTCAATCTGCCGAGAACTAAGCCAGCGTCCCACGAACTTGCACGGCGCGAAAGTGAGCTTCATAAACCTTCCAACGAAGAGCCAAGGTCTTCGAGCCTCCCGCGGTCAGAGATGGTCCCAGTGGGAGAACGAACTTGAAGGATGACTTGCGGCACAACTCAGCCCTTCTCGATTTGTGCTTTCATAGATTTCGTGAATAAAGAATAAGAAATTACGCCTTTGTGTGAATCATATGCTACCGGTAGTTCAATTACTAAATAAGCATCCATTACGAATTTAAGAACTAGACGATACGACCGAAAATGAAGATAGACGGTGACGCCAGGAAATGGGAACGAGATAGAACACGAGCCGGAAAAGGCACTTGCTAAAGAGAAGTGTTCATGTCCGGTGTGACATTATGCAAGAGGCCATGCCTGTCAGCGAAAATACACGGTGTCGCACCTTTGTACATATATTTTTGTTCTTGCTTAGTACATGTACATTATTTTTCACTTGGCTTTGACACACGTGCATGAGTGCCGAGGTCAAGTGAAAAACATCGTTATCGACAAATAATCCTCCGAATCACAGCCATAATTAGGAGTAATCAAAGTATTGTGTGGAGTATCCATTTCCATCATGGTTTCAAGGCAAGGTATACGCTCCACAGAATTACTTATTACAATTAATAATAAAGCTGCAAGGTTATAAAACTATCATAGCTATGCTTGCCAGAAAGTAAGTTTAGTGGCAGCGAAAATAAAGACATTCAGGGTAGTCCTTACATTTAATTTTAGGAAAAACTCGGCTTTAAAAAAGCTTGACAGAAAGCAATAAAACTATTTTTTTTTACATACGAAACAAATACACTGATTTCAGATTGAATTGGCACCCCCCCACCAGGAGCGCTTCCGTAAATTACAGGCAGGACACCTTGCGGATGGAAGGTGAAGTATTAAAACCATCCAACAACCATACAACCATGCGGAGCAGCAGGCTTGACATCTCGAGGATCATTTGAAAGCGTGTGTTTTCACCGTTCTCCACAATAGGGGGGATCAATTCAATCTGAAAACAGTGTATATTTTATCGATTGGCTTGACGTCAATGGTGAACACTCAGGCTCAGGGACGTCATTTCGGAGGGGCAACTGCTCCCCCTCCCCTTGTGTCTTGGAGCGATTACTATTACTAAATAGCCTCCTTTATTCCCTCCAATGCAATAGCCTGATAGTCTGCCTTTAGAGCTCTCATGCAGCATGGTTTCATGGCTCCTGTTTTTATTTTTCGTAATCCTAGGGCATTCATGAACTCAAGAGAAACGTTCTCGAAACTTGAAGATAATCGACCTTGTTTTAACTCAGTCTTATACAACTACATGAGCCGAGAGATTCTCATCCGCCACGAAGAGTAAAAAAAAGTGGAGTCGTCTGCCATTGGCCGCACCGAAAGCGAACACGGAGTAAATTGATCGACGAATTCGCAAAAACTGAAAGTTCCTTTGCTCTCCACTGTTGCGGTAAATCTAATAAATTTCGTGGGCGTTAAAACAGTATGTTTAAGCCAGAGAACGTCTGCGAATCTGCTTTACGCTTCTTTAACTTTCATTTGAGAGATTTTTTGCTGCCGAGTGGCAACCATGATTGTAGTTTCATTTAATGAAATATAATTCCTGCAGCCAAATTTACATGACAACGCAGGGGGGATTTTAGGTGCCGATTTAATATCGTGAAATCCTAATTGTTTATAATTTCGCGAAATTCAAGTTTCACAAAATGGACCACTTCCAATGTTTTGGCCATTAGCCCATACGGGAAAAAATTCACGAGCGATTCAATTTCGCGATTGACTGCATCTCGTAAAATTCGCGAAATCGAAGCAGACGATAACACTTCTGGCTGAACTGTTTCATTCAAGTAGCATAGCTTCTTCTTTCTTCCCTCCTTGAAGTTTTACCAAATGACGTCCGTGCTCAGGCTTTGAAATTATATCAGATCTCAGAAGTCTCAATTTAGGATCTAAGGGGTGAAATACCTTTTGTGAAACAACAGCTACATTTTATAGTAATTATAATATTATCATGGAAATAATATTTTTGATGTGAAAGGCGTCACAGATGATATGGAACTAGGCAAATGATAAACCTAAAGAAAAGCCTGGTCCGAAAGTTCAAGGGGATTTGTTCTTAATGCATCTGCTTTGCGTGGTTCTTAGAGCTGTCAGAATCACGAAAATTGTTATTTGTGGCATACACATATTCCTGTGAAGACCAGGATAAGCTGAATTGATTTCAGCTCCGTTTACAGGTGGATCAACGACAGAAAAGGGGAGATTAAAACCATCCCGAAGTTTGGTTGCGCCACTACTCAGTCGAAGCAAAAAATATAAACCGGATAGAGAGATGGGAATTTCGCAATTCTTGCATCAGGCTTATCGAGAATTTCATAATCCGAGATTACAGACTTTATTTTTAGCTAAGCCCGGCAGGAATGCGACTCGAAGTTGTAATGCGTGTCCATCCCTCGTGACCTGCGGATGACAATACATTAAATTTTAAATCCAGAATAGAAACTATGAAAGCCACTGAAGTTGTCATCCTTTGCATGTGCATTCCTGCTTTTCTTGCCCATGCTTCGAGTTTCCAGCGAGATGGTGAGCCAAATTCCACGAATTGACTTATCTGTGTTAGTGGCAATCAAAACGTCGAATCGAATGGAGTACAGATCTTGTACGTATATACAACACAATGAAGACTAATTCGTCCAAATATTATTGATCTATCAATACATACATGACTCTGTCTTGTATAAACAAGAGTCCAAGTAGACCTTGGACGACCCTCGTAAATTGAAATAGATTGCATGCATGACTCAGCAATGTCTCGGCCTAAATCGAGGGATCTTCTATTGCCTCAAGGTCAAAGCGATTCAGAAATTTCACGCGCTGCAAACATCGATGGGCGCCTCGCAGAGGAAGAGGGATCTTCCATCTGTTTCATCCCTCCGAGCTGGTAAACAAGCGGTTACCGATTGTTGTACCGAGAGTAAAATAGGGCTCTAGACTCCTTGTCACGATTGCTACACGGAAATCTCCCCGACATGCAATGTCTTCCCGGTCTTGTAGGCGTCCGCCACGATTCCATCACGCTTACTCCGTTTCCACTCATTTATTTTCGGAGGGTTCCACAACACAAGAATCCTCAAGATTACTCTTACATTGCAGGACGAAAAATGCTATCACTGAACCCTTGAATACAAGAAAAGTATGCAGGGTGTCCCAAAATTGACTGGGGATAGGTTTTCTGCCTAGCCTATGGCAGTCTCGTAGACCCCGCGCGTTAGGCTAAGGTAGCAAAGGCCTAAGTCAGAGCGACCCGGATGCGAAACTCCTTAACTTTCACAACGTAAATCCCATAAAGCGTCATGGCGAGTATGCGGACAGTTGTCCACGAGGAAGGTGTTCGCTTTGATTAGAATATAAACATGCAGTAAAGTGCAGGCAATTTTAGGGATTTCTCCCTGATATTGTTTTGTGGGTTACCACTCGCACTTGACATGGTGTGCCGTGAATGTGAAAGAAGAACGAACTACTTTTTGATGAAGAGGACACTATATTTTACTCTACGGTTTTCTCGGTTCAGTAATAAGCCAATACAAAGGATTTCCTGTAAGTATTACGTAAACTCAATGGGCAGAGTCATATTCATAGAATAATGCTTTTTAAACTACACCAAGAGGGTCGAAGTCTCGCTAAAAACTGAGCGGGTCCAGAGAAAAATTAGGTCTTAGATGATTCTGGCATTCAAAATTTTCAAGATGATCGAAAACAATCATTTCGGTGAAGGAGAGATTCTTTCGTTGGTCTTATCGTGCACTCAGACGTATTTATACTGCAAACGGACACGTCACTCGTGAACGCAACACGCATTTACAAGCACTCGTTCACTCAAATTTTAGTGGGTGCATGCAACCATTTACATACTAGTGGCTGCACATCAACAACCACTCGTGCACTTGCCCATGCATTTTTAACATCCTCTCATATCCCCTCCTACTACACTCTCTCAACCACATGTACTTGCTAATGTATCTCACAGATATTGTTTCTTTCTCGCAGTCGAAACTTTGGCCAACATGTATGCCCCGGTGACGGTCTTCCACGAAGAGGAGAAGTTCTATCCTTCCAGCATTGAATTCTTCTTGGATGCGGTGGACGTGGTGGATGAAAACCTCTTCACAATCGAACCCAATCCCACTCCCGAGAACCTGCCTGGTGGAATCGAAACAGACGGATACTACATGCTCACCGATCAACCCCTTCGTAAGGCATTTCAAATAGGTCGTAGACCAAGTGGGTAATCACTAATGAAATTTATATTCGATCACGATTGAAATTAATTTATTTCCCCTTTCATGTACCCTACACAGAGGAACAATGAGACATTGAGGATTTCTTAACAAACGAATTTTATTATCTCAATCCATACTAAATTTTAAAAGACACGTGAGTCATGTTTTCTGATGTGAGTGACTGAGCCTTAAATCAGGTGTAGAATGTAATTTATTTACAAACTATGTAAACATTTCAACGGAACTGCCTGCCTTGAATGTTTAGGAATGAAATTCTTGTCGTGCGGCACTGATATGAAAACGGCCAACAAAACTAAGTTTCTTCACTGTTTGAAAAGTGCGAGTAGATATTATAACGTATAAAAAGCTCTAAAGTTCAGGCACTGCACTCGGTTCGTATTGAAAGTGGGGTTGTCAATTTCAGTGTCTGCCAACCTCAGGTAGAGTACCACCAGGACAAATTGAGGTGTGAGTTCCGATTTACGAATTAGTAGTTCGTAAACAAAGGACATATTTTACAAATAGACATTGCAGACGGGGGGGATGTTCTCGCTTAATCGCTCCCTTTAGTTTTTAACGTCAATAAAGCTACATGAAGCGCAACATGATGACGCCATCAATCTCGGTAACAGGATCGACAACCCTGACTTGTCTTTACTTTTTGTTGTCATACGTAAGCATGAAATTGTGCAGCGTCTTCACATCATTTGAGGTGTGCCTTAGACTTTGTATCCGTTAATTCTGATATACAGCTAAGGATAACCATAAAGTGAGTCTCATAAGCTGTTTTTTTCTCAAAGCCAGCCTTTCACTTTTTAAAAGGAGTAATATCACCTTTGCGGAACGTCATCCTCAGGCTTCGGGTTTCAATTCGATTGATTGGTTCTGCATTACGAAATGTATACCTGATCATCATACAATGGAATATCGGCAGGGCAGACAATCTTCCGAGTTTGAAGTGAAGTCGTCGCAGTCATCAAAAGAGGTTAACGAGGCATTGAAACTCTGCTTCGGTAACAGTCAAGGCGCTAAAAAAATTTAAATCGTCTTTCCTTATTCTCTCCAGTGGATTTATTCTCAAGGTTGTTCCATATGACATCAACGAAGTGTCCTCATTCATTATCCGGCATCTCCCATGAAGTGACAGTTCAAAGGTGTAAAGTTTGTTTTGCTTTAACGCGTACCTTTACGTGAGGAACGATCAATTTACTTTCACGAATCATTTCATATCGGTATGATTCTTTATATCTCAGAGAAATTCGAAAGAGTGGTTGCCGTAATCAGGTGGACAATTTTATCGTAAGGCCATCCATAATAGTTATCCTGAACCAATTGGTTTTCCAGAATGTCCAACATGCACGGACGTAGACATATTCAGCGGCCAAGATGTGTTGAATGACATCATCCCAACTTACGTCCTCTATCGTCCGTACAACGGGACACCTTTCATCGATATCCAGTATCATCTCTTCTATCCTTATAACAGGGGAAAGGACATCTGCATAGGTACATGTTTGGTTCGCAACACCGATATGGAACACTTCCCAAGCCTTTGATGGAACAAGAAGCGTCATTTTTCTCATTGCATCCATACTTTATAACGGTGGACTCTGTACCTTCATTGCAGGAATTCCGGATGGAGATGATTGTATTGGCTTTTTTGAAAGTTTTGGCAACCATGTTGGTGACTGGGAGCATCTGACCATCCGTTTCAGGGTATGTATTTTCTCGACGACCATTACGTCGTATAAACTTTTGATATGTTGTGGGAATGCGAAAGAGCCATCTGTCTCGACTGCTTCGCATTTTCCCTGAATTTCTATTGTTGTGAATAATCTCTTTCTTTTTCTAATACATCTGTACCCCAAGGATGAAGAACCGGAGCAATTGTACATCAGCTGCCACAGCTTTGGAGCCTACTACAACTACAATGCTGCAGAGAACGTGTTCGAATTCGACCGAGGAGACGTGAAAGCTCAATGGGAGGTGAAAGACTTCACCAAGCAAGACTCCCTCGACCCCGAGTTCTCCCCGTTCGTATTCATGGATGGAACTCATCCCATCGTTTTCAGCGCCAATGGATCCCATGGACTTTGGGGAGAGGCAGGTTCGTCATTTGTGGTTAACTTTCAGCATGCACGTAGCCTGGCACCTAAATCTAGAGCACTTTTCTGCCACTTCTGTTGAGCTTAGCTCAGCAGTGTCATTTGTATGTGTAAATATTATAGCATTGGCTTCTTGCAACTTGCTCAATTTTCTCGTTCAAGGAATTGTTTTGACCTGTATGGAGCCTGCTGAAAACATTATGATATACTAGCGAGTTTGTTTGCCCGAAGGGCAAACAAACTCGCTATGGTCGCGACTTCGGCGCTCCATTACCTTGGATAGTGATTAATTCNCTGCTGAAAACATTATGATATACTAGCGAGTTTGTTTGCCCGAAGGGCAAACAAACTCGCTATGGTCGCGCCTTCGGCGCTCCATTACCTTGGATAGTGATTAATTCATTTATTCTTTGCGAAATGGCAAACACGTATATAAGGTACGTCTCCATTGAAAAGCGTGACATATGGGGTCGAAAGTCTTGATTTTTTATCAAAATCAATACTTATATGATTCTGTGTGCCTAACTTGAAATATTTTCTTGTGTCCCTTTTCGTAAGGGTGGAGAATGCATTTTGGAATACTTCCCTCTTACAATCTATGCTAAGGGGACATATTTCAGAAGTAGGATTTTTCCTGTACTCACCCATCAAATAGGTACTTCCTGAGAGATTTTACATTTTGTGTCTGTTTCAGTGGCTCACTAAAAAAAATTCAGGAAAATGGGACTTAAAAAAAGTGCCCTGATGGGTTTAAACGAAAATTTTTCTTTCTTCTGAAATGTAGACTCAGGGAACTCAATGTCACCCAGTTTCAGCCTCATACGTTTCCCCTTTTAGCTTGTGATAAAAAATGTATTTGGAAAAGCAACCCACCGAAAAGCTGTGCTCTAAGGATATGCACAACAAAAGTTGAATTTTTCCTTAAATCAACATTACGTCCGTTATGCGTATGCCAGCTGCTACTTTTCTATTTCTGCCCGATTCGCTCTGATATGAGAAATTATTGGAAAAAGTAAAGTCACCAATAAATATCCCTCCCAAAATTCCAATATTTTGGAAATTTGACATTTTTCCTGAGCTCAGTGCGTCAGCAGTCACGTTCTTGCCAAGTGTCAGCTTTCCATGTGTCTCCCTTTGATTGAAGCAAAGAGAACTACAGGTATTTGAAAATATGTTCACCGAAAAGGTGTGCCCCTATGGCATATATCACCAAAGTAGAGTTTTTCTTGAACTAAGCATGCGAATAGTTACTTATGTCAGTCGGTCAGCTACTCACGATCGTCTATATATACAGTATAATAAAAGTAGAATTTTTTTCTTTACTCAGCTATCCACCAGGTTCTTCTTTGCCAAGTTTAAACTTTCCAGCGCCCTCTAGTTTGCTGGATCATAAAGTTTGGGAAAATACGCCTTTTGCAATATATGTGCCCTGAGCCGTTTTAACCGAAACGTACCATTTTTTTAATACCGAAATCCATACTCAATGAACTACATGCCCACAAAGTTTCAATATTATACGTTTACCCTTTTCGCTGGTGAAAAAACATGTTTGGAAAAGCCGACCCACCCTAAAGCTATGCCCGGAGGGGATGCACCATGAAAGCTGAATACTCCCTCAGCTCAGTAATATCATGTCACTTATACGTATGCCAAGTTTCAGCTTTCCATGTCTCTCCGTTTTACTAAAGCAAAGATATTGTTAGGAAGGGGGAATGAGTTACGCGACTTGGAAGGCATAAGAGGCCGAAATAATGCCACGGAACTGCCAGGATTTGAACCCGGGCCTTCCGATTGCCTGTCAGGTGTGCTACCACTACACCACTGAACCTGAGACATCCAATCAATCCTCTAGATGCCATCCTAATCCGTCACAATATATATCTTTAAAAACTTCTCCCCCAAAAATGTGTGCCCCCCAGGGCATGTACCTCCTAAGCCGGATTTTTTTCTGAACTCTGCATGCCAGTAGGTACATGTGTACCAAGTTTCAGATTTCTAACTTCTCTGGAACATGGTTAGAATTAGCGTCAGTCAGTCAGTCATTCAGTCACGACCGTCTATATATATTAGATACTGTGCATGAACCATAATACAGTATATCAATAAGTGCATCTCACGATTATGTAAAGGTATCTGTTATTTTGGTGTAATTTGATCTGGTAAAAGTTAAGTGGGCGGGAAATATGATGAAGGGGAATATCCCATTAAACATTTTCATTTTTCCTTGTACAATATTGTGTAAAGTAGGCATATTTAATGTTATTTAATGTGACATTAATTTAATGTAATTTTGTTATTATTTAATGCGAACATGAAGTTGGCAGAATTACAGAGATAAAACACTCTCATCACATCATGGCTTCCAATTTAAATGCAGACGCGACATAAAACTTATTCCTTTCTCTTTTCATGATTTCACTAATCCTCTTTCAGGTACGCATGTGTACATGTCGTTCCCAATAACCTTGAGCGATGTAACGGGGAACGGTCTTCAGCATGTCTCCGAGGGAAGTCTCCATCTCATAGAGTGAGTTATTCCACTCAGAGGTAGTCCCAATGCCAGCCATTATAATACTGTACGCGATCAGCACATCTTCAACAGCGTTCATTCACATTTGAAATCGCATGGCAGTGGAGGGAACGCAGTCGCTCAGAATCCAGATGTGTGTAAAACTCCGTTTTCCATGCGCTCAAGAAGGAAATTGGTACGTAATGGGTTTTTCTTTGGTGCTAGGAGCAGGATGACAGCCCAACACCTTAAGTTCGTGATTGGAAATAGATTAAGTAATGTTCTGAAGCTATTTGATATTCTGAAGCCCTATCCATATGCATTACTAGTCTAAAAGCCCATGCGCGCACGGGCTGAAATAAGTGCAATGAGAACATTTTGTGCGTGACCTTCGGCTCTTTCTTCGTCAGTTTCACTATTCCTGGAAGCATCCTGCGAAACAGCGTTTTGTGAACGTCGTCATACACTTTCATCCACTGACTGTGACTCCAAAACTTCTCTCTTTCTCGCACGCTCAGTAGATCCCACTACAGAATAGTTGAAACTTCCCCATTCTCGGCATTCTGGGAACGCCATCATTTAAAAAATAATAATATTGGAGCAACAATTCAATGCAGGAAACATACTCGAAGCACTGTCTGAAACCGGCGACGGAACTGGTAACGCGACAAAATGTGACATATGATCATTGCCAGCAGTTAGGATAACAAACAACTTCCGCAGGAAGGCATTCAGTACGATGCAATTCTTATCGCTGGAATTCATCATGATGTGAAAATGGTAGAACTTTTTGAGCTCTTAACCCAATAGTTATTACCACCAGGTTTCGAACGAAACCTTTAGTTCAAAACTGAGGCACACAAAACGAATTTGGAACTCTTAGTGATGAGATGGAGGGCGAGAGGACGGTTCCCGTCTGAAGAGACTCCACATTTCCCTTTTGCAACGGTGAGTTCCACCGCATTGCATTCTAAGGAGATACAACTTTAAAATTTAAAACGAACATGCTTTCGATCAATTATAAGGGGATGGGTTTCGTCTATAAGGAAACCCCAATCGCCTGTATGCAAATGTTCGGCAAGTTTCGCTTCTCAACGTTAAAGTGTGACCTGTCGTTTTCATTTAAGCACGCCACGGTAGAATAGGGGAAGATTTTGAGATTGGCCGGGATGCGGTTCGGCTCGATAGGACCGATCTGACCCGTGCATCGGGAATGAAGGTCGATTGACAATCTAGTTTCCGGTCGGGTGAGAGATAATGAGCTTCAGAACTCGCGGTCTCACATGACGCAAAGGACACAGCAGGCTTTGGACCGGTTCGTTCGGCAATCAAGTCTCAGGTCGAGTGCAGGTCATGTCGTGTGAGCACTTCTCCGGAAAGCGTTCGGTATTGCGCTATTCTTATTGGCCGAAAGGTGGCCTCGTTACATGAAAATGGGAAGAATTTTTCGATTTTTGTTCCAGGAAGTATCGCCTCCGGTCATACGATTGACATGTCACTCGTGAAAATTCGTTCATCCAAGAGGAGTTGTCCCGGAATGACATCCTGACACTAGTCTGTCTTCTTGCACAGAATGCCCTTCATTCTGAACCGTTACACGCGAGACTGAGATTTTGTGCAGATCTGGGAGGGTCCCTTCGTCTCCGATGACGTATTTGCCCCAAGGAGGGGGTCCTTGGGGCAAATACGTCATCGGAGACCTGGAGTTCTCATCCTTAGAGGCGTAAGCGGGATGCGGCCGGCCATGACAGCACAACACGATCCGCGGTTCAGAGCAGCAAAGCTCGATCGGCGATCGGGTAGATCGAATCGGGGTCAGGTGCATGGGTCGGGTGCGGGCTACGATTCCAATCGGGTCGATCGAATTTCAACTCGGAAAAGTCAACCCGTGCAGGCATCCGACGCGCAGAAAGACACGAGAACCCGTGGAAACCACGTTCGCATTGCACTTTTTGAACCTCTGACCCAATAAGTCTCCCCTCCATGAGCTTTCGACTAACACTTAATTATTAAAATCTGTTCATCCATCAAGGAGGAGTTTCCCGGAATGACAAACAGGTTAGCCTCATAGGTATCTGATTGGAAAGAAAGTTCTCGGAATTTCTTGAATATCCAGTACAATTTTTTTCCAGAGCATGCTAGAATGTTCTGCGTGTGTTTATAAGTAGGTCGTGTCCTTCGGCATACAACCGTATATTATTACAGCCCTGGTGCTCTCCAGCCATGAACCAGCCCTACCCTCTTACTAAGGAGCAAGTTCGCCTGCTTCTT
>CAJPEV010003200.1:0-33572 GCA_905338385.1 Darwinula stevensoni | reverse complement strand
CCGGTGACCGAAATGACATGCACCTTGGACTCAGCCCATTTCTTGTCGCTGGTAACATGAACCTTACATAAGGCCTGGAAAAAAGACTAATTAAGCATTTTCCTGGCGTGGCACGTGCACTGCGCTTAAAAGTTGGATAAATGTACATAGATGCGAAGAATTTCTCTTACTTCTCCGATGTTGCATTTGGTGAAGCTGCATAAGGCGAACAACAAGAGAGTTCTCATTTTCATGCACTGCCAAGTCAAGAGTTCCTTCTGACCTGAAATTAAAGAAGAGATGGCATTCGCCTTCAGGACGTCGGAAAAAGAGGAGTTTGACCTAGCAGGGAAAAAATGGAAACGTGTGTATAGGATGTACTTGGACATATTTGACTATATATGCTCCAAACTTGGCTAGAAGGGGTTTAGCGACTTAATCTAGCCTATACATGATAATGACATATTTGTGTAATACATGTTTTAAATAAGGAACGTATGTATTGTCATATTTGATGCCATGTATTAAGTCTACATTTCGAAATTGTATTGAATCACGTACGGGGGTGTTCGTTTGACAAATAAATTAACCTTTTCAAACAGGCTTTTAGATGTCATAAATACGTTATGTCCGGCATGACGTCAGTGATAATGTCTGACGTGAGATATGGTAAAACGAATTTGGAGGGTTAAACACAGATTTTCACGTCGTGTCGTGATATGGATCGATATTCTTTGTATTCCCTACAAGTCCTCCTGTCGTTATAACATTTATTCGCTTTACACTGCTCCTGTCGGATTATTTCAGTATGCACGTTTTCGATACCAAGTGAAGTTGCAGTAACAAGTCGAACAACACGGTGTTTTAAAGAAAATTGTGCCAATTCTTTTTTTTAAATAAAAACAATAGTAAATTTTATCCTATCGGCCCAATATTTCACGATCGAGTGTGGATAGCAAAAAGAAGGTTTTTTAAATTTCCGAACGACATTAACCGACTGCATCACGCGTTACACTGTTTAAAACTTGAAGGTGAAGAAAATGCACCGGACATGCTGATGCAACATCCCCGGCTGCGCAGCAAGCGAGTGTCTGTGCGTGCCATCTAGAACGGCCAAGGAGGTTACCTTCTCTGGCTGAGACGAGAGCAGCGGCTATGTTGCATAACACTGTGTAAAAATGAAGTTATGCAGTCTCGCAGCCCTCTGTGTCACATCGTGGAGGCCTGTCGACAGAAACTTCCCGACGTGGAGAAATATTTCAGGAATGGATGTTCGTGATGCTCGGCTGAGTGATTCACTGCAATATCATGCTTGGTCCCCGGCAGATCCTCATGCGGCTGGAAACCTTTTAGGACTCTCGGCTCAAAATGAGTCACACTCGCTTCCCTTTCTAAGCACACGGTGAAGTCAGTCGAAAGTGTCTTGCAGAATATGCAAGAAGCGCGATAAAATCAAGGCATGAATGCAATTTGGCTCGACTACAATACTTCAAAAGGCAAAGAACGCAAGCAAAACGAGAAGAAAGAGGAAAAGAGATATCTGAGGAAATGTCAACTCACGATGGAGGCGTTTCTGGACCCTCTGCAGAATTGAACCCCAGCAGTAAATGACAGAACTTATATACACAGACACCTCTGAGAAAAAGACATGTGATGCCCTCTTCGTGAGGGTTTATTTTTACTTTATTCATAGGAATCCTTGAGAGAGTTGCACCTGATACCTTGAGAAGCTTTTCCTGCTCATGTTTACAAGTCATAGTAAGGAAATAACATGACAGATGAATATGCTTGTGGCCCCCAGAGTTTGAGGAAATAGTTAAAAAGGCTCTTTTAAATAAATTCATTTTATTTCAGGAAATTGAGCGACGAAAGCGCGACCATAGCGAGTACAATATATGACGGCTGAAGTACTGTCGCTCATCTCGGACGAAGAGATTTTGGGGGGAATGCCTCTCGAGGGGTAAGGTGAGGGTAAAAAATCACTGGGTTTTTCTAGAGATATGATACCGGCCACACGATTTAAGAGTCTCCTGTCCGCAGCTTGCACCAACGAGCTAGTTCTCCCGTTCGTTGCTCCAAGTCCATCTTCCAGGTGAGGAGGGGAAAGGAATCCTTTCAAAACCGAGAATTTCTCTCCCTCTCGTTATTTCCCATTCGATGACCATGGTGAAGTAAAATGCACCTCGATACTAGAAAAAAAACCTAAGTGCTGAGAATTCTCCTTGGGTCTTACTGATGCAATCACCCCATCATTGAAGTACGCAGCAATAAGCACATTCAAATGCCAATTCCGCTTGGCACATTCAGACAAATTTCTTTGAATGAACTGAGATACTTCAATGCATATTCCTCTGCGTTCCTCGTGTATTTTCCAGTGCATGTTCCTCACTACGAAGGAGAGGGAAGCTGTGTTGCGTTTGGGACAATTTTTGGATCGGGGAATGACCAGTAACAGGGGCTGAACGATTTTTTGCTACTTCCTTCTTGCAAAAAGCTTTCACGTGAAAGAATTCGGTCTGAAGAGTACATTTTTTAAGGTGTTGAGAACTCTATCTCAGTCTTCTAACATAAATTAGTTCCAAAGTGATTATTACAAATTCGTTTTGTCATACTCGATTTTGTTTCCAAGAACAATGGAGTAAACGCATGGATATATTTGCAAAATTCCATGAATCTCATTCAAAATGGGGATAAGTAAAATTACTGGAGTTGTATTTGATACATAGACGCAGTCCCTGGAGAGGAAATCACGTTATCTCATTTTTCTACGGGGCTTTATTTATGTCATGTGCTGAAGATTCAATGAGAAAAAGCACATGACGCCGTCCTTTACTTTTTTCTCCATCCCGGATACTCATTCCACGATGTCGAGAAGCCATGGTGTAGGAGAACATAAGCAGATTCTCCATGACGAATGACTCTCAAGGACCAGGAAATAATTGCACTATGCTATAAATATTTATCCTACTGCGCATAACAGAGGCCTGTTACAGAGCAAGAAAACAATAGTCACAGAACATGACTGCAAATCATTTTTTAAACGCTCACCAGGGGAGTAGATACCGTGAAGACAATTATTTCTTAACGATCCCTTGAATTAAGCAAAGAGAGCCCGGGAAGCAGAGAAATGGGGATCTGATGCACATGAGGTGAATTCCAATTTCACCATTCCTCGACTTCCAAGGTTCACGGCGCTGATCCGACGCCGGCATCGACGCATACGGCCAGGTCATGAAGCCGTGGAAAAAGACGGAATTCCTCGAGAAACGGGACGTCTGCCTCTACGCTTACCCCATCGATTTTGGACTTTTCCACCAATTTAGAGACGATTGGATGCCGGATATTACGTTCAATTCGTTGCTGGTAAAACAAGTGCAAAGTTTCTAACGGCCATTCAGTACGGACGAAATCTGACCTACGTCGGGATCCACGTCCATTTTGGCACTAATTTATGACATCAACAGGGGGGAGTGGAAATCAGGAAGAGACCCTCCCGAGTTCCTCATGTACTCAGCAGCCGCATCCTCCACTTCGTCCATATTCATCTTTGGTGGTAAAACGAAAATCTCAAACCGATGCTGTGTGTTTCCGCTTGATCTAGCATCAAACAAGTGGATTGAACTACGAAATATGAATAAGACTCAAATCGTGGGAGGAGCGTGCATTTTTGGCTCATGTCTCCATGTTGCTGGTGGAACCCCCAACGGGACCATGCATGAGCGCTTGTATATTCGTACGTCAGAATGGCCAACTTTGTGCAATTTACCGCAAGATAGAGAGAATCCTGCTGCTACCAGTCACGAGGGGCGTGAGAAAAGTTCTCGGCCTGACACAGAGTGAGTTCATAAACTCTAATAAGTTCATGTTATTCCACTTCATTGACCCCCGTGTAAAAATGTCTAAGCCTATCAACAGTTGTCATTGCTCATCTTAGGCCTGTGCAGTGCAGTGTAGAGTGATGAGTGTGTTCCGATAGGAAAGATGGGTGATTTTGAGCAGCGAGCAGTGATCAAGTATTTTGTTTTCAAAGGGCTAAGGCCAAAGGAAATTTTTGCAGACATGCACGGTACTTTAGGTGATAAAGGTCCGTCATATTCAACAGTAAAAAAATGGGCAGCTTTTTTTAAGAATGGGCCTTGAAGATGATCCTCGTTCCGGGAGACCAAACACTCCTGTGACCGAGGAAACAATTAAGAGTGTGGAAAAGCTGGTGATGAGCGACAGAAGACTGACAGTCGGTTTACTTGCAGACAAAGTCGGGATCAGCACTGAGATCGTGGAAACAATTTTGCCCCAGTATCTACGCCTGCACAAGGTCTCTGCCCGTTGGGTTCCCCGAATGCTCACTCCAGAACAGAAAGCAGGAAGAGTGACGATATCACTTGTGGAGCAATTCAGAACCGATCCGGAAGATTTCTTGGGGCGCTTGGTGACACAGGATGAAACTTGGGTTCCACATTTTGACCCCGAGAGCAAACAACAATCTATGCAGTGGAGACACAGTGATTCTCCCCCGCCTCGAAAATTCAAGACAACACGGTCTGTTGGAAAGATCATGGTGAGTGTTTTTTGGGACGCAACCGGGGTGCTCTTAGTAGATTTCCTGGAAAATGGAAGAACAATAACCGGGGAGTATTATGCTAACCTTCTGCACAAATTGAAGGAATCTATCAAGTAGAAACGACGAGGGAAACTCAGCCGAGGTGTTCTGCTTCTCCAGGACAACGCGCCTCCTCACGTGACAAGAGTTGCAGCGACCGCTGCAAAGAATTGTGGGTTCGAAGTGCTCCCTCGCCCGCCTTATTCTCCTGATCTGGCCCCCTCGGACTTTCATCTCTTTCCAAATATGAAAAAACATTTGCGTGGGAAGGTCCATGGGTCAGATGATGCAGTCAAGTGTGCTGTTGAAGGAGTTTTAGCAGGCTTTCCAGAAACATTTTTTAAAACGGGCCTGCAGTTGCTTGAGAAACGTTGGATGAAGTGCATTGATGTTAAAGGAGATTATGTTGAAAAATAGTGGAATGATGTTCATATTCACTCAGTCTTTCATTGTCAGGCCGAGAACTTTTCTCACGCCCCTCGTAGATTCGCCCATTTTGGCTTGGGGAGAGTGTGACAACGGCGAATCCAGACAGGAGGTGTACATTTATGATGCCAGTGTGGGCGAGGCCGCCGAATGAGATCGCGTGTTCTCCGTGTACGTAGAAGGGCCCTATTATAGACGGACTGACTCCAATTAGATAAGTACCGGTGAGATTCGGAAAGACTAGGCTGCTCAGCAACAATAACAATGGATATACTGAAGCCATACAACTCACTCGTACAGTCTACAGGCACCAGGCAGGAGTGAAGCTGATACGTCAAGGGCGACGGGAATAATTTACAGGTCCCTATACAATCCAGACATACAATACACACCGTTATGCACTGTCACACGATCACATCCACACTCCGTCTGTCCACCATCTAGTCTCGCCTCCACCCCCTTGTCCCGGTCCGGGGGAGGTCTCTTGGAGGCGGGAGGTTTCCGGTAGGGGGTGGCTCCTCCTCCGCTCCTTGGTGAGGTCCCCCGCGAAGCCCACGCCAGACGGAACGATTGGATGAATCACCCAGTCGCGCCCATGATTGCGGAAGGACGTGACAGGCATGGGCTGATCTCAGAAGAAAATCTCTATGCTGTTGGAGGGCATTGGCAACCATCTGTGGAAGCTTTGGAGGCTTCATCTAATGGTCTAAGATGGACTGTGGTCAAACGATTTCGTGATTTGACTCATTGTTTCGGAACATGCAGGATATCCTGACCTTGTTTCTCATGACTACTTTTGTTGCCAGTATGCGCTTTTTTTGTCGAACAAATTTGATGACAGTGCATGAAGGCGTTTTCTTTAATCAGTAAGGGTTTCCTATGGCTAAGTGGCGCCAAACATGGAAATTCAAGTTTTTCTGATGCTATAGGGTGAAATTCGCAGCAATACTTTCTTGAGGTAGTGTATGATGAACAGAACCTGCGAAAGCTGACATTTTCCTTTCTGATCGACGAATACGGATTTTTATAGTTTTGCACGAGGAATTTGCCAGGATTACTTTGTCCGACAGAGCTGTGCCTGTGCGTTGCTCTACACCACAAGTGACAGCATGAGTCCGTCACCTAAACGATGACGGACTCGAAAAGCTATTCATAGGGGCCTGTGGCAACGCAAAAGGTAAAAGATGCGTTCGTCTCATTCACATGCAAAGAAAATACCAAAGCAGCTGATTGATTAAATATAGGTCAGGATGGGAATACCTTCACTTTTTTTTAACCCTGCCGAAAGAATGCGAAGTTTTCTCAGCTTGCTGAAGAAATTTCCCCTCGGGTAATTGGATTGATCGCGCGTGTGATTTTCAACAGATGGAATTCTCGTGAAATTTTATCGAAACAGAACTGAGGTTTGACTTCTCGGGCAGAGTCTTAGGTGCAAACCGGTCCCATATCCTCACAGGGAAATAATTAAATGCCTTGAATCATTGTTGTTGTGAACGGTTGCTCCGTGCGGTTCAAATCAGCGTTGGATTCAGTGACTGAAACCGCCGCAACAAATTTCCAGTGCCTGCAAACGCAGGGTCTCAGTCTTCTTAATGTCTTCTTAATGATTCCTGTTTCCGTCATGGGGATCCTCCCCATTTCTGAGCTTTCCTGGCTTCTTTCCCCTGCCTCTCTCCTGCCTTGACAGAAGGCAATAAAGGTCTCAATGCTGGGAAGAAGTTCCAAATGTCTCCATACTCCTCAAATTACCTGGTTAGTCCTCCCCCCCACCCCCTAAAAAAAAAAGAAAAAACTTAAATGCGACATTATCTGATTATGAATGCCACCTTTCACACACGGATATTACTTCCGGACAGCGACACAGCCAGAACAGAAATTAAATGGACCTTCCCACCAAATATTAGTAGCTGCTCTACAGGCTGAAGAAAAATTATTTTCCTTTTTCCAGAAAGTTCTTTGCAGAAGTGCTGGTAAATCCGCTTTCTCTTCAACCGCTGATTTTAATTTGTCGGAATTTACACAACTTATCGTGTGGATCATTTGCTTGTAAGATAACATTTAAAGAGAAAAAAGGGACTCAGAGCCACATCGTTCGCATGACCTCCGTTGCATTCATGTTACACCGCATGTTGAAAGCAGACGAATAAATAAGCATTTTTATTGCACAGAGGAAAGAATCACATCAGTTATTCACGAAAATCCAATTGTCAAGGCGGAAAACCATGAAGTCAGTGGGTAAAATTTTTTCGGAAAAAGCCTTCGGGGCGACGGCGAGTCCCCCGGAGAAATATGCCGTAAAGAAACTAAAAGTCCCGTACGAAATAATGCTATGATTACAATGACACAGCACTACGAAGTCGAAGTCCCGGTCCTTCCCTTCGACGAACACGATCGGCAAGCTTTCACTCACGCTTTTTATGTTTTCCTTGCACCATTTCAGATCATCGCTAGCTAAAATGAACACAATATTGGGGAACATGCGACCGTAGAGCGTCATTGCTCTCCTGTAATATTCTGGCGTCAACGGATCCGCTCCGTATTTTCTTCGGTAAGCTTCAGTCTGATCCGTCAGGCGGACGTGAACTCCCACAAACGTCACGTTGGGTCCGTATTGGGCGGAGAGAGACGATAGAAAGTTTTCCACAGGTTCCATCACTTCTGAGTTGAACGCAAAATCCGGCATCCAATCGGCCTTGAAATCGTTGAAAATTTCGGAATCCATCGGATAACCGTTGAGGCAGACATCCTTGTCCTTGATGAATTCCGGATCGTCCCACGGCGGAACGACCTGAGCCCAAATGTTTATACCAGCTTTCTCCCAATCCCTTGGGGGACATCCGGTCTCTTTGAACAGCTTCAGGCTGAGATGAGGGAAGAGCGGGAGAAGAGAATCCAGGAGATCGTTCGTGACCACGGGGATCTTCCCGTGTCTTCGCCCGTAGGAGAAGAGAGTAATGTACTCGCCGATCCGATTCCCCAGTCTGCCCTTGCTCCATGTGGTCACGAACGTCACGCGCTGGCACTGCTCGACCGTCAGGGGGAATTCCGGCCAGAACCGGTTCGACGCGCTTTTATCCTCTGGCTCCCCGATCGAGATGAGATTTCCGCTTGAGGAATTTGGATGGAACGAGCGTTTGATCGGCTTGGAATCAAAGTCTTCATATGAGCGCGTCCTCCAGTGCCTCTCCAAAGGAAAAGGGAAGTATTGGAAATAAGCTGTGAACGCAGTCATGAGAAGTATCACACAGACCGCAACTTTCACAGGGAAGGACATATTCGTCACAGCGTTCAACGATAGGCTCAATCCACGCGCAAGCGTGACTCGAAGTAAGGTCAGGGGTCTCATGTAGGAGTTGGCTTGCATGGCCCTTTTCTTTCAGCATCATTTTGCTGGATCTAGTGATGTCGGAAGAATGACAGGACTTTAACTTAGGATCACAATTTTCATAATTCAGTCAATCTTAGCGACTGGTTTCTTTCATTACATGAATGTAGAATGTGCAATTATTTTCCTCAATCATTCACACTCTTTTCAGCATTAGGCCTAGAATAACGTAAACATGCCCTCTCAAGCTCACACTGGTAATATTCATGACCAGCTAAAAGCCAAATGTCTCTGCAGTTGATATGGATTTTCAGAATTCCAGCAGCACCACAGAGCAAAAAATGAATAGGAGAACGCGAGAGGAAGAAACATTGAAACTTCGGGCAGCTCTTTAACAGGTGAATGACGGGATAGAAAGCTGTTGTCGGGCACGGGGAGGGGCAGCGCTCAGTGAGCCGATGAGCAAGGGTGCTGCGTCCTTCTCCTAAACATGAATTTCCAGATATTGAAAATTCAAGATTATCTTAATCCTTTCACATGCGTCAGGCTGTGTGAGTCCCCAGTCCCTTCACAGTCCTTACTTCTCTTGGGATGAGGCATTCCTGTTGTTCCACTCTTTGTATTAATATTAGACACCTGTTTCCCAACCGTATCGAGGGAGACGGAGCATCTCTGATTTTAGGCTATATAGAGAGAAACAAGCATTTCTTTTTCCTCGGGTCTCCGTGTCCTCAGCGAGAGGACACGGAGACACGTGTATGGCTGGAGCCATACACATCTGCGATCAAAATTGTGCAGGGTGTCATTTCTATTGTGTTTCTTCTCCCACCTTCCATCACGTAACTCCCACCATCAGGAATAAACAGACATTAAAGTTGGTACCCCTGACAGTTGTGGTGTGATACCCCCAACTGAAAAGCGAGCAAGGAGAGCGTCACCCGTTAACATTACGTTCCTGTGGAACACTCGAGGCCTGCTTTATCCATTGAAGGGCATCCGTCCCACGCGAGGAATGAGATAAGGAATCACAGACCAACTTGTGGGCTCTCTCCTTGGGAGGTAGCACCTTGGGTATGAAACGAGGGGAAACCAGCAGTGGATGCTAAGAGTCGAGTGATTCTCAAATATTAGTAAGACTTTCGCTTGTTTTTTGGGGTGAATGAGTGGGGCGAGTTTGGCGCTGATGTAGTGATTGGCCCATGCAAGGATGGCTTTTAGGAGAGGTACTATGAGCAAAACAACAAAAACGGTGTCATGTGTCGAAGGAAATGAGACGCTCTCACAGGGAAAAAAAAAAACTAATTTCATGGATCTTTTTAAGGTCAAATCTGGAAGTAAGAAAGTCATATGCGACAAAGAAATTCAAATTCGTTGCTGTACTGGATGGGACTAACGCATGTTAGATATAAGGAAAGTCAACTGCGACGGTCGTATCACGCACCCATGCCAGAGGGCTGCTTCCGACTTGTATTTCGTTTCATAATAAATCATACTCACAATTATAAAATACTCATTTTCTTCTAGGAACTTTCGCTGCATGCAAGGGGAGCTCAAGTGCTCCCCAGAATCCCCCCCCCCCCAAAAAAAAAGATCAATAATGATCAATGTATCAGGATCAGAGGGTCAAAGCTTCTGCCTCATGAAGCCACCGGGCTGAATAAGGTAATGACTGGAAATTAAAATATGTAACTTTTTCGGGGTTAATGTTTCAACTATTTTGCTCTAGCATGCCAATGAATGAATCAGTCGAAAATTCATTAGGCATACATAATAGAAAATGGGAGTGGAAATTATAATTCCAGTACCTAATTGTTCAGTCATTTTTACGCAATGAAATTCTAAGGCAACTTTGATTATTTATTCCTCAAAATGAGATTTTGGAGAAGTGGAACAATTCTCACCTGGTCATAACCTGCATATCTTCCAACGAGGGGTGGTTCCCTTCATAGGCAATATCTTTTTTTGCGAGGACAAACTGCTGTGACGTTGAGTTTCCTGCATGCGAAAAGTAGATTAGGCCAAATTGGGATGCAACAAAAAAAAGGGAAAAAAAATCATATCACCTACTTATAGCAGAATGACAACACAAAACGTGAAAAAGTGATAAAAACCTGGGTAGAGAGAACAAAGAGTCACAGCGCTCGCTTTCTCCGACTGTGCCCTATCAGGTGCCATCCCGGAATCGGGAGGCTCCGCTTATCAGGCCTGGGGGAGCGGGCTTGGGAATGCTCGTCTATGACGGTTACTTCGTCGTTCGGTCTCGTTGTGTGCAGACAGATAGCGTGGAGATATAGGGCTTTCTTCACAAGGCATGAAGTGAGGCTCAGATATATGTATTGGATATACCAGTCGCAACTAATTTCAATCTGAGGATGAGAACATCTACGCCGGTTAAACATATAGCATGCGCGATCCTAACCCCTCGATAGACCGAGCGACGAATGTGTTTGTGTCTGACAGTTCTACCGGCCAAACGCTTCGAGATATGAACTGAGTTTGCGCATAAATCATCCCTGTCATCCGAGGCAGTGGCTGTTCGAAAGAAATTTAAATACGGGCCACACGAAAGGCATGCAACTTCCACGGATGGGGGAATTCCGGCCAGAACCGGTTCGACGCGCTTTTATCCTCTGGCTCCCCGATCGAGATGAGATTTCCGCTTGAGGAATTTGGATGGAACGAGCGTTTGATCGGCTTGGAATCAAAGTCTTCATACGAGTGCGTCCTCCAGTGCCTCTCCAAAGGAAAAGGGAAGTATTGGAAATATGCTGTGAACGCAGTCATGAGAAGGATCACACAGACCGCAATTTTCACAGGGAAGGACATATTCGCCGCAACGTTCAACGATGGGCTCAATCCACGCACAAGCGTGACTCGAAGTAAGGTCAGGGGTCTCATGTAGGTGTTGGCGTGCATAACCCTTTTCTTTCAGCATCATTTTGCTGGATCTAGTGATGTCGGAAGAATGACAGGACTTTAACTTAGGATCACAATCTTCATAACTCAGTCAATCTTATCGACTGGTTTCTTTCATTACATGAATGCATAATAAAATGTATAATTATTTTCCTCAATCCTTTACACTCTTTTTAGCTTTAGGCCTAGAATAACGTAAACATGTCCTCTCAAGCTCACACTGGTAATATTCATGACCAGCTAAAAGCCAAATGTCTCTGCAGTTGATATCGATTTTCAGAATTCCAGCAGCAACACAGAGCAAAAAAGGAATAGGAGAACGCGAGAGGAAGAAACATTGAAACTTCGGGCAGCTCTTTAACAGGTGAATGACGGGATAGAAAGCTGTTGTCGGGCACGGGGAGGGTCAGTGCTCAGTGAGCCGATGAGCAAGGGTGCTGCTTCTTTCTCTTAAACATGAATTTCCAGATACTGAAAATTCAAGATTATCTTAATCCTTTCACATGCGTCATTATGTGCGAGTCCCCAGTCCCTTCACAGTCCTTCCTTCTCTTGGGATGAAGCATTCCTGTTCTACTCTTTGTATTAATATTAGACACCTGTTTCCCAACCGTATCGAGGGAGACGGAGCATCTCTGATTTTAGGCTAAATAGAGAGCAACAAGTATTTCTTTTTCCTCGTGTCTCCGTGTCCTCAGCGAGAGGAACCGCGCTGGCGCCATACACATCTGCGATCAAAATTGTGCGGGGTGTCATTCCTATTGTGTTCCTTCTCCCACCTTCCATCACATAACTCCCACGATCAGGAATAAACAGACATTAGCGTTGGTACCCATGACAGTTATGGTGATACCCCCAACTGAAAAGCGAGCAAGGAGAGCGTCACCCGTTACGTTACGTTCCTGTGGAACACTCGAGGCCTGCTCTATCCATTGAAGGGCATCCGTCCCACGCGAGGAATGACATAAGGAATCACAGACCTACTTGTGGGCTCTCTCCTGGGGAGGTAGCACCTTGGGTATGAAACAAGGGGAAACCAGAAGTGGATGCTAAGAGTCGAGTGATTCTCAAATATTAATAAGACTTTCGCTTGTTTTGGGGTGAATGAGTGGGGCGAGTTAGGTGCTGATGTAGTGCTTGCCCCATGCAAGGATGGCTTTTAGGAGAGGAACTATGAGCAAAACAACAAAAACGGTGTCATGTGTCGAAGGAAGGAAATGAGACGCTCCCACAGAAAAAAAAAAAACTAATTTCATGGATCTTTTTTTAGGTCAAATCGGGGAAGTAAGAAAGTCATATGCGACAAGGAAATTCAAATTCGTTGCTGTACTGGATGGGACTAACGCATGTTAGATATAAGGAAAGTCAACTGCGACGGTCGTATCACGCATCCATGCCAGAGGGCTGCTTCCGACTTGTATTTCGTTTAATAATAAATAATACTCACAATTATAAAACACTCATTTTCTTCTAGGAACTTTCGCTGCATGCAAGGGGAGCTCAAGTGCTCCCCAGAATTCCCCCCCACCCCAAAAAAAAAGATCAATAATGATCAATGTAGCAGGATCAGAGGGTCAAAACTTCCGCCTCATGAAGCCACCAGGTTGAATAAGGTAATGACTGGAAATTAAAATATTTAACTTTTTCGGGGTGAATGTTTCAACTATTTAGCTCTAGCATGCCAATGAATGAATCAGTCGAAAATTCATTAGGCACACATAACAGAAAATGGGAGTGGAAATGATAATTCCAGTACCTAATTGTTCAGTAATTTTTACGCAATGAAATTCTAAGGCAACTTTGATTATTTATTCCTCAAAATGAGATTTTGGAGAACTGGAACAATTCTCACCTGGTCATAACCTGCATATCTTCCAACGAGGGGTGGTTCCCTTCATAGGCAATATCTTTTTTGCGAGGACAAACTGCTGTGACGTTGAGTTTCCTGCATGCGAAAAGTAGATTAGGCGAAATTGGGATGCAAAAATGAAATGACCTACTTATAGCAGAGATGACTACACAAAACGTGAAAGAGTGATAAAAACCAGGGTAGAGAGAACAGTCACAGCGCTCGCTTTCGCCGACTGTGCCCTATCAGGTGCCATCCCGGAATCGGGAGGCTCCGCTTATCAGACCTGGGGGAGCGGGCTTGGGAATGCTCGTCTATGACGGTTACTTCGTCGTTCGGTCTCGTTGTGTGCAGACAGATAGCGTGGAGATAGAGGGCTTTCTTCACAAGGCATGAAGTGAGGCTCAGATATATGTATTGGATATACCAGTCGCAACTAATTTCAATCTGAGGATGAGAACATCTACGCCAGTTAAACATATAGCATGCGCGATCCTAACCCCTCGATAGACCGAGCGACGAATGTGTTTGTGTCTGACAATTCTACCGGCCAAACGCTTCGAGATATGAACTGAGTTTGCGCATAAATCATCCCTGTCATCCGAGGCAGTGGCTGTTCGAAAGAAATTTAAATACGGGCCACACGAAAGGCATGCAACTTCCACGGAAAATCTAAGTTTCACTCCCGTCTCGCCATCTTCAGGATGGACGAGAAGACTAAAGTTGGCGCGGGACTCGACAGGGGACGGTGGCATCGCTCACGAGTTTGCCTCCTGCGTACTGTCACAAATTAAGAGAAATCATGCTCTAGTGATGAATTACGTGAGTTCCTCGCAGCTTGCGTTCGTACGGGCTCCGCAAGGAAACCCATCACCACAGTTTCCTCGCTCAAAATATAGAATTGCAGAATGACGTGACCTTTTGTCACGGCAGGCATCGTCTTCATACTCTGGGGAACGCTCGGAAACAACGCGAGGATGTGCAAGTGCGCAAGCGTTCTTCGCGCTTCTCTCCCGTTCTGCAGGACAGACGTAGGGGTATTATCCAAGTTCAAACCCGAGGACGGATGTCGCTAGATAATCGGGTCCCGGTTAAACATAGTTTGCACCATCCCGGCCGCTTGCGAGGGAGACTGAAACATGCGTGTGCGTGCGTAACGTGCGTGTGCGTGTGAAAACTCTACAGGCCAAACTCTTCGAGATATGAACTGGGCGTTATAACGAAAACGTTCCTCACCATCGAAGGTGCACTTTTGCTAAATGAAATTTTCTGCCATCTTCCAAACAGCAGCGAAAGGCGGTAGAATCTTGGTTTGATGTGCGACCGTTGCGCTTCCAAGTCGATCTACGATTTGTGCGGCGACGCATGGAATAGGATTTGCTACAACCATCCCCAAGCAACAACAACGAAAAATTAGTAGAAGTATAATACATAGGAGACGGGAGCCGGCATCCTAAATTCATCCATTTAATATTCCTTGGAATATTAAAAGCAATTTTTGGATTATTCATGTCAATCCTTTGAAAGATCAGCATGCCATAGGAATGCTGTTCTCCTAGTTGATTCACTAGGAAAATATAAATATGTCTCTTATGCACGGCATCATTAACGAACTTTTGCCTATGACTACCAACAACGCAGACAGGTAAGAAATAAAACAGTTTAACTTGAAAGTAGCACTTCAGTGCCACCTCCCGTCTGTCCTAGGAACTACGTCATGAAAACCCAGACACACTTCTGATACAGTGGCCAATGATCGAAGGAGCGGCTGAAGTGCTTTCGACTGGATGTTCCAAGATTTTCGTACTCCTGGATCTTAAGATTTCACGCTTTTGGGACTATCCTTGTTCGTCTTATCAGACTCGTGTCTTTCCATTAGATGAGGTTTCTACATGCTTAGCTCTTGGGGTAGCCTTGAGTGTTTCGTCGCAGGGCGAAGGCCTACTCCAGTCTTCAGGTCACTCTAGTGTGAAATTATGCCTATTGGACTGAAGGTGAGGTATACAGCAAAGCTAGGAGTGATATGCAAGCGTTATTATCCAGTGAGGGGCCAGGTACATGCTGGATAAGGAGGGCAGTTGTGGCTGTCTCTGGGCGATCCTTGGCATGAAGCAACCTACGGAAAACTGGATTTTGCTGGTTTATGTCTAATGACCATGAATTCGTCTCCCCTGCTCTCAGATTCCACCGTGTTACATGCATATGCTCAGAAGCCATAGGCACTTTGTGGTCAGCTGTTTCTCCACTGTGTATAGATGAGATAAATTTGTATTCTGTTGTCGAATCTTACAAAGGTTGTTTGAAAAGTTTGTACCCGAAGTGGGAAGGGAATATGCTAGATCATGAAATATACAGTATGTGTGTTCGACTCTTCTGATGTTTACCCAGCATGTATGAAGGAGGTCCACTAATTTATTCTTGTTTTACAGGTCTCGACACCGTGCAGTCATCCAATATGTGCAGAGAAAAGGCACAACATCAAAGGCCATCCAAGAGGACATGATGGCAACATTGAGGGAGGATGAAACATAGGGTGGCCTATGCCACCATTAAGAAGTGGTCAATGGAATTCAAGCGTGGAAGGGAGAGCCTTTTTTCTGCAGATATTGGATGACTGCACGGTGACTGATTTTGTACATTTTCTTGACTGAGGGTAGCTTGTTCGCTTTAAAGACATGTAAAACGAGAACAAATTAGTGGACCTCCTTCATACATGCTGGGTAAATTACTAAAAAGTCGAACTTAACACACACATATTTAAAGGCATACATATTCCCTTCCCACTAAGGCTACAAACTTTTAAAACTACCCAAGTAAATGTAGGCATATGCCTCAACCGAACCCACTCTCAACTGGATTGACTCCATAAGGGGTCCATTTCACAGGCTATAGGATGTTGATTGGGTCTCTTCAAAAGAAAGCCAGAAGATTAGAGGCTAGAGAATATATGAATATATATTTGCTGAGCAATTTGCTTCCAGACATAGGAGCACATAACAAAACAGAATAAAATAATTTCCACATATTTGCAAATGAGGTCAAAAGATAAAGTAAAGGCAATGACAAAAATGAAAGAATACACAAAAAATATATAGGGAAAAGGAGAAGAAATAGAAAAAGAAGGCAAATGCAAATAGTGGGCAATAAGGTGATCCATTGAACCCAATTGGGCTTACCATGGATGGCCAGGTTGGGATACATCAAAATGCTGATTTTTCTGATCGATTTCTTCATTTATCTTTATCTCTTCATGGGGATCCAGTTAGCCTAATCAGCCAATTATGGTAGGAGCTGGTTCCTGTATTTGATTCTTTTCCTTGAAATAGTTTCATACTTTGGCTTTAAAGATTTGGATTGATTTTGCAACCCTTATCTCCTCAGGCAGTTCCTTACACATCTGTAGTCCTTCTTGTAAGATGTTTTGTTCTGGAAATTTTGTATTTGTAAATTTCCTGCTTTAGAAGCTCTAGTTCAATGAGGGTGGGGGAGTCAGCAATCCAAGTTAGCTTGAGGTTTCTGATATTGAGAATTACACTTCCTTGATAAATTGTTCGACAAAGATTGAACTAAATTATTTTTCTTAATGGCATAATGATCCAGAATAGAAAGAGACTTTAGTATGGTCTCTATAGCCTACAAAACCTCATAATCTTAAGGTTTCATTTTTTAAAACACTTCTGCAACTTGCAAATACTTATGTATAACCCCATATTGATATGCAGTAAATTATATGGGGATGGATTAGTGTGAAGCTGATGTTTCTCTAGGAGTAACCATTGGATTACACAGCATACTTTACTCATCAGCCCATTAATTACAGCTTTTTTTTTATTTAGATTTGTTGTATGTGTTAGTCCCAAACAAGGCTTCTGTTGAAAATTACCCAAAAATACCTATTTGATCTACTTCTTGAAGAAGTTCCCAACAAAGGATAATTTTACCCTACACATTCCAACATTTTTCCTAATTTTTCTATCACGATGAAATTATTATTTTTTTTAAATATTGATTATGAGCTCATTTGCCTTTTTATCCATGAACTCAGATTCTTGAGGTCTTTTTCACTCTAACTGATAACTCTGAAACATTTTCCATAGAAGAAAACATTTGAATCATCTGCATATCATTTGAAATATCCTTCAACAAATGCTTGCAAATGTCCTTTCACATATAAAATTAATGGACCTAGGATAGACCCCTGAGGAACCCCTACACTGACCAATCCCTTAATGCTTTTCATTACATCAAACTCAACATACTGGTGCCTATTACCTAATTAGCTTTGAAACCAGTACAGTACTCTTCCTCAGACTCCATGGCAGTTGAGTTTTTTTTATATGTATGCCATGAGAAACTGCAATGAATCCTTTCTTGGAGTCAATGAAAAATCCTATATATTTACTTCCTTCATCAATCAGTTCTCTCATTTTATTAATGTGCACATCCAGTACTTTTCCAGGTTTCTCATGGGGAATGGAGACTAAAACCAAATGGGCAGCTTCTTGTGGAAAAACAACCTTAATGCACTTTTATGAAGAAAAACCACATGAAGACCTTTTCAGAGAAGCTTGACCCCATTCATGATTTTAGTTCATTGTTAGTGGGCCCTTTCTATCCATTACAGGACATCCTCTGAATTCAGAGATTTTATAAGACCAAGTTATATCAAGGCCTATATTTGCTCAAAAAGGCATAGGTCTTGTTCCTTTCAGTTGCCTAACCAGTCCCTGGCCCTATTCCAAAACCTTGGTTCCCCAGATATTACCTTATTATTTTACAAGACAAAATCTGGATAAACTGTTGGAAGTACCAAATACCAACTCCATAGTCCAACAGGTGAAACTAAGAATCCTTTAGAAAAAGAAATGCCTACAACCAGCTTGGCCGGAAGTGACAAATTTGTAGAGAATGGCCAGAGGAGGGATAAGGTGTAGATAGCCTTAACCCTTTCGGCGTCATCCAGAGTACGTATTTGGGATGCGCCTGCGTGCTTGCCTGCGGGACAATGATTCGAGTGGACACCGAAAGGGTTAAACTGCCTGCCTTTATCTTTAGAAGTAAGGCTGGCATACCACAAAACTCCCGTTTTCCAGGGAATTTAACAAATTTTCAAACATTGTTTAGACTCTACTAATTTAACTCCACTTGGTCCTAAAAAGACAAAGGTGCTTTACCATCTGCTTAAACAAGCTCCAGTGCAATACTGAAACCATAAGAGTGCATTTGTACTGATGAAGCAGACTGAATTAACTGGCCTATTTTATTCTGCAGTTATTGGTAAAATCAACAATGACTTCAACTCTTCTGATTTCTCTAATAGGATTGCTGACCTTTTTGGACTTTCATGGTGATCTTGGAGATGGGCAGGAAGAATGTCAAATCATAGATGCTTTCTTCTGGAAAGGGGTTCTACAGAAAGTCAACATTTCAAGACCCCAGGAAGAAAGGAAGAAAGATCTGTTGGACTGGACTACACTCAGGTTAGTGCTGTAGGATTAACTATTTCTTCTTATCATAAACCAACATTATAATCAAAAGGCATGGAATTCGCTGAAAACAACTCGTACTGTTAAACAATTGCCTGATATATTTTCCCATGTTATGTACAATTTGTTTGCCTGCTTCTTTGAGGCTTGAGGATTAATTAAAATGTTGCCATATCTGGTGTTCATTGAACCTAAGGGGATTGCTTATTCTCAAAAGCATGAGAGAAAGTCACAAATGGTGTATTTCAAACTGTGGCTAATAGTCTAATGTAGACACGCTCAAAGACTTCAACCTAGTTTCAAATTAAGGCGTTAAGCTGGCTTAACACTGAGGTACATGTCAACTCAACTATCTCTGAAGGGAATTGGGTTTCCTCACTAGGCAGACCATGTCTCATATAGTATTCCCTGCAAAGATTCAATGTGAAGCAGTATTTTTTTTAATTTTGTTAAGGAACACACAAACCTTGCTACCCAGAAGAGAGGCAAAAGGTTAGAGATTAAAAATAACATGCAAGGAAGAGCCACAGCATAATTGAACTGAGATAGAAACTTAATCTCAGTCTCCAAATTCAGTTTTACAGTATGACATTTCTTCCCATTTCAGTTCTTTTGAATGGGCTTCCTAGTAATTTCTCTAATAAGTCTCAAATTTCTCAATTTTGCATCTGCAGGACCAGAGGAAAAGAAGAAACCAAGAAGAAGAATGGAATTGATGAATGATGAGATTCATCAACATGGGAGTGAGATGATTCCCATCCCCACACCAGGAGAGGGTGAATTTCCCTTTGAAAGAGAGGGGTTGCATGGAGGAAACATCGGCCAGGAAAACTGAGATTAAATTTTATTCAATCCCACAGCATACATTAAAACACTAGAGGTGATATTTCCTGAAAGGTATTGATGGGTTATACTAACTTGATAATAAAAAAAATGAAAAAAACAAGTAATAGCAATTTCAATATCATGCCTGCAGGGAGATGCTGTGGCAATTAGAGTGAATGAGAATTGGAAATCACATTTGAAACGTAATGAGCCACTGCTTTGCAAATTTCTTCTTTCGGTGTGTTTAGAAGTGGTATTGCATTTTGTGCGAAGTGGGAACTTCTTAGACAAGATAATGGCATACAGTTTATGACTTCTCTGATGTCCTATTGCCTCAAGTCATGTTTGGTATAAGGGAAATTCATTTGTCACTCTCGTCAATAACTATTATTTTGTGAAACTTGTGAATTTTGAAGCCTAGGTAATATACGAATGTATACTGCCCAACAAATGGATTTCAAAGGTGACACCACATATTTACACAAGTATCTGACATTGACTTCATGTGTTTTATGAGTGTAGCATGAGAATGCAAAGTGAAAATGCATTTTATGCCATTTTCGAGTAAGATATCAATTTTTTGGCAAATATATCATCTTCAGTTCTAGTAAACACAGCTGTAGACATCTGAATTTCATACATTATTCAATTTACATTAGTTGCAGTAGAAAACCCAGTTTTTAAATATGCATACATTTTTGAAGGAAGCAGATAAACCTTTGGCAATGAATTCCAAGAAAAGTGGTGCAGCTGACATTTAAAAGAGACTCCTCTTAGCTGGAATACGTTCAAAACTATGAGGGATATGGGGATCTGGAAATCTGTCTCATATACCACAAGAATTACTTCCAACATGTAATGAGTGCTGAAAGTAAAAATCAATTTCCCTTTTTTTGCCAAAAGGTAGGCATTGATTTATCACATGAAAATTAAAATGCTGCTTATATGATACATTTTTCATGTCCTGACCAAATGGGCTATATTTCTCCCAGGAGTTGGCATACTGGGCCCAAAGGTATGGCCAGTCTGACCCTAGTGACATTTCTTGCATGGCTCAAATCAGGCTGCCAAAGTAGGTCCTCATATTTCCCCTTGAATTTGCCTTCATCGGCCCGTGTGTGACTGGCTACCTGGGAGCATTACAAGCAGGGGGGTGTGGCTCCGTGGGAGGATCGAGCACGGGTGACGAAAGGGGACCCGAAGGGGCGTTCCGCGACACGGAGTTTCAGGTTGTGTCGAGTTTGATGGAAGGAAAAGCACGAAAGGAATTCGTCAACATGGGAGTTTCTCAGGGGTCTATTCGAGGTCCATTACTTCCCCTCGCATATGTGAAGGATATGTATGGGTCTTTGATGGAATGATATTGGAAATTATATGCAGAAGACTGAGATGTTTTTTTCTATGAGAGAAATGTTAGTGTCTGGAAAAGGACCTTAACAATCTGAGTAGATGGAAAGAGGTAAATCCATTCACAACCAATATTAAACACGGCAGTGTCTATTGCCCGAGCTGGGAATAATAATCTCCAACATCATTACTAACATAATACAGTATCCTGCAGACCACCAAGCACAGGCATGTCATGCAAGGTAGAGGAAACTGCTTCGTTTGCCTTGTGAGAAGACTTTTGAGCCATCTTTTTCACCTCGTCAGCACAAGACTAGACAGCTCTTCATTATTGTTGTATATCATGGTTGTTTAAAATGTCTTATGTCAGATTAGGAAGTAGATGACACGCAACTCAACTAATTTAAGATATCTTGTGCTGGAATGTGGGTAAATTGAAATCAACTGTTGATATCACCCATTAAGGGCTCTTCTCTTTACACAACTAGGGCCTTGAGTGAGCCCTCAACCCCAACCACATAGATTTTAGGGATTTTGTCGAATCCTGCATTTAATAGTTACTCTTTGGTTGAAGGTGCTGAAAAAATGTATATGGCACCAGTAATATGATGAAAGCTATCTCTCCAGAATACACATCTTCTAAGACTTTAGCCTACCCATACAAATTCTTTTCCACTTCAGAAAGCTAGCTCGGCCACAACTTAGAGGCCGAGCTCTCTTCTATATAGTATTGGTCTAATAACTGAGAAGTCATGAGTCAAGTGACTTTCCAGCTTGTCCCCTAAGTCAGGGCCGAGCCAGCTCGGCCAATAGACACTGCCATTAAACATATGTCCATAGGCATAAGAGGTAGCTCGAAGGGGGAAGAGTTCCGTAACACCCGACCAAAGTTCCACGACTCGACAGAAACCCTTTGACACGTCAAGAGACACCATCGAGAAAATCAATATTGGAGTAAAACTACGCAATACGGTCGAATTAGGCCTGGACCTCGGCTAACGTTAGGCCGACCGAGAAACGCCTCGTTAGGCCTAGGCCCCGACGGAACCCGTTTCCCTATCGCAAACAAGTCCTCGACCTCGGCCCGGGCCGAAAATTCAGAAAACCCGACGCACACCGTTCCAGACGGGGAACCGGCCGGGAACCCCGCCTCGCATCGCGAATGCGAACAGTCCGCCGCCATCACGGCAACTGGGAGCCAACTGCTCAGTGGAGCCAATTCGTATGGCTCGAGAGTCGCGAGAGGAGCATATTTGAGATTCCTCGCATTTCTCTGCCTCTGAGGCCCGGTTTAATTCCGAACTGAATGCTGCGGACTCGCGCGAAGCACGGCAGTGAATCGGCGTCGTGACATGGCAAAACGTAAAAATTCGGCGCAATCTCATTTTCATTCCTGAATTGGCCCAATTGCGTCAAAACAATTCACCATTGAGCACGACGGGCACATCTCCAGTCAAGTTAAAGGGTTCAAACCCCTCCTTAATGAGGGTCGTTTATTGCCTCTTCGATTCTCAACGGGGAGAGGGGGGGGGGGGGGGGGAATGGCAAGCCCTTCTTCCGAGTCTCTTCGCTCCATGGCATAGCCTTCAATTAGGGTTCCCCCCGTTCATCACCTTCCACCTTAACCCACTTCTGCTGAGCTTCCACACTGGAGGCGATCAGAGAGGGCCTCTATTCATGGTTTAATCACCTTTATGCATGGGAGGTAATGGTTTACAGGGGATATAAAATGATACAGATAATATTCCAGTAAAAAGTCTCATATTTAAATGGCTGAATTTTCACAATGAAACAAAAAAAAATGAACATAGTTGAAGCTCCACAGTAACCTAATTCCTTGTTTACCTCTTAGTAGTCGTTAACCCTCATCAGTTTGTAGTCCAACGATCGACATTCGACACATTTTATAAACATACGTGACTGGACATCTCGGTTGGCATGACGAGCTAACGGAAGAAGAAAAAACGAAAGTGTCTTTATTATGTAGCAAAAACGGAAGTAAGATCGCCTTCCTTACTCTTCTTAAAAGGGGAACGTTTTAATTTAAAGTACCAGGCAGATTCCTGGTACTGTATATAGGGATATGTGGAGCCCAATGTCCGATGTAAGNAGGGGAACGTTTTAATTTAAAGTACCAGGCAGATTCCTGGTACTGTATATAGGGATATATGGAGCCCAATGTCCGATGTAAGGAACAATCACGTGATCCGCACGTGTGCTCCGCATGTCTTACCCCCTCCCTCGCTTTTCTTGTTGACAAATTCTTTGCAACGGTCACAAATGACCCAACTTTATGATCTCCTTCCCGGTATAAAAACCCCCGTCTTCAGTCCGAGAGAGGCAGTCATTCGCTTGCACGACTCAGCAGCTCGAGCTAGGAGCCCTCTCTAAGCTTTTGAGCCTGCCAAGAGCCTGCGACCGGACGACTCCTCCGAGGCAGTCAGTCGCTTGCACGACTCAGCAGCTCGAGCTGGGAGCTTTCTCTAAGCTTTTGAGCCTGCCAAGAGTCTGCGGCTGGACGACTCCTCCAGAGCTCGGTTGACCCGATTCCATTCGTGGATCCACCCCTAAAGGAGGTGGAACGGCTCAGAAGGCGCTGCTCCATTTGTGAGTAAACGGTCCCCCCCCCTCCCCCCGCTTTTCTTGCTGACAAATTCTTTCCAACGGTCACAAATGACCCAACTTTATGATCTCCTCCCGGTATAAAAACTCCCGTCTTCAGTCCGGGAGAGGCAGTCGGTCGCTTGCACGACTCAGCAGCTCGAGCTAGGAGCCTTCTCTAAGCTTTTGAGCCTGCCAAGAGCCTGCGGCTGGACGACTCCTCCAGAGCTCGGTTGACCCGATTCCATTCGTGGATTCACCCCTAAAGGAGGTGGAACGGCTCAGAAGGCGCTGCTCCGTTTGTGAGTAAACGGCCGCCAATCTGTCCGCGGGTCACGAACCTCGAGCTGTGTTGACATCAACGTACGTACCACCTGCTCGGTTTCACCTCCACTCAAACCTCGAGCCAGGACGTACTACGATGGTACAGGATCCACGACTCCGAACGACTCCCTCAGGACCTTGGTGTCTCCAGACGGCAGAATTATCTACGGTTAATCGACTCCTCACTTGAGGCTGGCACCCATTTGAGTACCCTTACGAAAATGTCCTATAGGAAACCTATAGTTATTTCTTATAGGAAACCTATAAACTTTCCTATAGGTTTTTGAAACACGAAATTGCCAAGAGTCTGCGGCTGGACGACTCCTCCAGAGCTCGGTTGACCCGATTCCATTCGTGGATCCACCCCTAAAAGGAAGTGGAACGGCTCAGAAGGCGCTGCTCCATATGTGAGTAAACAGCCGCCAATCTGTCCGCGGATCCGAACCTCGAGCTCTGTTAACATCAACGTACGTACCACCTGCTCGGTTTGACCTCCACTCAAACCTCGAGCCAGGACGTACTACGACGGTACAAGATCCACGACTCCGAACGACTTTCTCAGGACCTTGGTGTCTCCAGACGGCAAAATACCAGTTGTTAATCGACTGGTCGGCTCGGTTTGATCGCTGATCTAAACCTCGAGCGGAAGGGCTACCGGATTGTAGCACCTGTAATCCCTTTCCCTTACGGATAGGAAGGCCTCTGGACCTAGGTGTCTGCAGACGTTAGAATTTCCACGGTTCATCGACTCCTCACTTGAGGCTGGCACTCCTTTTGAGTAGTGCTCGATTCTACCAGAAATTTCGTTGCAGCAACTGGACGAGGACAGGACTCCGGGTTCCCCCGAGACCCGGAGGTACGGGGACATTGAAGGACAAGACGTCGTTTGGATTTCTCATCCGTGGACATGTATACCTCTCGGACAGCCCCTGAAGTTCGCTCAAAACCTGTAATCATTCCGTAATCAATAATAAACCTGGCCCATATTCCACCTGACTGCAGTCGTGTTCACCCACCTGCCAATTCTTTTTCCGATAAAAATTTAAGTACGGCAATCAGCCGTCTACGGGAGATTTCCCAATTTAACTTACAGAAACGCAACATAAATTTAGGAACTTGAAGTTTGAACCATAGTTCTAGGGTAGGTTCCTTTCGCAGAAGGTGGCCGACCAGAGCACGATCCATCTTGCTCGTCAGAACAAAGCGAGTGTGGGTGCCAACCACCGCAACTTGGTACGGCCCATTTAGGTGGATGTCGCCCACTTCGTGCGGCACGAGAGGTCGTCTTGGGGACATGTTCGACACTGGAAATGTTGTAGGGTAGGCGGTTAGAGCAAGACTGTGCTGAAGTGGATGTTGTCGTCTGGGAAGAGGCAAATTCCCATGTTTTTCAGAATCTCGGTCTTTGCGAGATTGGTGGGAAAGCGGGGCCAAGGGCCAATTCTTCATCTCCTTTTTAACAGGTTTATGGGTCCACTGACGCTGTTTTAGAGGATCCCTGGCAGCGACCCTGCCCTTGGGCTGATAAGTAAGTTGACAGACCTGGGGAGCACATATATTCAACTCGGTCTCACAGTTCTCAGGGCAGTCTCACCTCATGAAAGAGGGGATATTCCGGATGCATGGGGATTTGGTCTGACCCTATCTGCATAATCCGTGAAGGGATTTGCAGAGAAGCTTGCATAGCTTGTAGTACATCAAGACCCAAAATTCCCTGGTACTTCATATTTCTTAGTACCCAAATATTCAAAAATATAGCCGTGGAGCCAATATACAGATCAGTCTTGAAGTGACCGACCGTTTCTACTGTACTAGTCTGCCATCAACCGCGCTGGGCGAAGAGGAAGCTGGCCTCAAATCCCAGTTTGGGCGTTTGTGCTGATCAAACCATTCGTCGGAGACGAGAGTCAGAGATGCTCCTGTATCAATCATCATTTCAATCATTTGCTCATCGATGCGGGCTTTCACAAGATATGCTAGGGGAATTTCACTATTTACAAATATACTGGCTGGTGAATGCCCGTCTTCGTCAGCCATCGTTAGTTTAACGGCTCCAATTGTGAAGTGGTCTGATGTGAGACCTCACCACTTCCAACCCTAGTTGAACGACTAATGCTGGGCTGAAATGGGTTAGCTTCAGCGCTCAAGGGTTGGGCGGAATCCGCAAACCGTTTATGTACATAGGTCCGTGCCTGAACCCTCCTCCTTTGCTGATAAGGCTTTCTAGGTTTCATCCCGGAATGACACTCGCGTGAGCGATGCCCCTTTTTGCCACACGTCCAGCACGCCATGGGTGGCCGTGTGCCATTATCAGTCCATCTTCGTGGGGCTGTCGTCCGAACGTGGGGCCGGTTCTGAGATGGGTTGTTACCCTTCTTGAGTTGAGCAGTTAGTTGGTCGATTTGATGACGAAGAGCACATACGTCTTCTTATTGACTGGCAGAGCGGGCCATAGATAGCCACGCGCTCTGTTCTCTAGCCATAGTGAGGGCTTGGCTAGCATCGGCAGGCCTAGATTGTAGAACTCTATACCTCAAATTCCAAGGTAAAACTTGCAAGAATTGGTCCTTCAATAATTCTTCTCGTGCTTCTTCTGCCATTGTCGGATAGGCTCTAAAGCACAAGGTCAATTGCTGAAAATAGTCTTCTAGTGTTTCTGAGGCCTTTTTGGATCGTTGACGAAACTCGATTCTAAGGGCACCTTGCAATTCCGGGGGATGCTGGGCATTCTGCAGAGCTGTTTTCACTTTCTCATATCCTAGAGACGAACTCTGGCTTATTTTTATGTATTTGATGAAAGCTTTACCAGACAATCTCGTGGGGAGAACTTTCAATTTCCTCATCTCATCCCACCTATTGGCGTCTGCACACAAGTCAAACTGATTGATCCAGATTGAGAAGTCACCTGTTCCATCGAACGGTTCAGGTACTGCTGTGTACTTGTCTCGAATTGGGCGATGATCACCGCGATCCGAAGCATTCTCATTGACACCATTCATGTTTGATGTCTGTGCAAAGAAGTTTGACGATGGGCTAGAAAGTGTCTCGCTACTCCTCGATGTATTTACATTCCAGTTCAGTCAAGGGTCTCGGGGCATGACGAACGATCGCCTCACGGTCGTTCCGCAAGCCAGTCCCCGCGAGGACGCTCGTGAAGTGCGCTGCGACCGTCGACCAGGAGATCCCTCAAGTGCCTATCACGCCCTTAACACTGTACGTTCAGGAGAAAGTTCCCTTCCCAAACAGGTTCAACTTAAGCCCTGTATTACGGCTGGGACATTCTCCTCGGTGATTGGGCTTGACCTAAGCGCTGAATACTGAGAAAACGCCGACCCGAAATAGGCTCGTCCTAAGCCATGGAGGGTTGTCAGGACCAACCTCTCCTCGATAATCAAGCTCGACCTAAGCCCTGAATACTGTGGAGATCCCACCGAAATTGGAGAGCCGGTTGCTCGGCGCATCAGTTAGAATGGCGTAGCATCGTAGGCCTCGCGCGTTAGGAGAGATAGCCAACACAAAAATTTTCGGTTGCTTCTCATTAAAGTATTAACATTTTATACATCTCTCTTCTTCCGTGTTAATTCATGGTACTCTTACTTCGATGCGTTCAGGCGGTGTAGCACAGATAGCGTACACTGAGAGAAATGACACGATATAGTATGTCATTTGACGCACGTATATGTGTCATGAGAGAATTATTCATATCGGTTGTGATAAAATGTGTCAGAAGCGTTGACACATTTCAACGCGTCTACAGATGCAGTAAGATGTGTCAAATAACACACTGGAGGAGAGAATATCCTAATGGACACGCGCAATTGTGTCCCATGACACACTACAGTGTCTGTCCATTGATACGTTTTGATTATGGCTTGGCGACACAGAATAACGTGTCATGAGGATGGGCACATTTAAATGTGTCTACTGATGCAGTAAGATGTGCCAAATGACATGTATCAGTAAGTCAAAACTCAAGACACATTCCGTGTCACCCAGACGATCCTGGACCCACTTTTGTGCGTCATTTGACACACTGATTTCTGTATTCTCCCAAGTTAACCTATTATAATGCCTGAATCCAGTTCGTGGGTAAGCCTTATTGAAGTGAATCGAACAGGACTGAAATTCGCTGAAGCATCCACTTCTGAAACTATAGACTCTGAAAGCTTTCACGCTTGAAATAGGTAATATTGCATTGTTCTTATGACAATAATACGAAATTACCTCCTGAGTTCTAACGAGAAAATTTTGACCTGATAGGTTCATTGTACAGTAGCGCCACCATACATCGCGCATCCTCTTTCCGCAATGGTTAGATAACTCTCAAGTGTGAACGTTGTGGTTTAGTTTCAGTCAAACTTCTAAGCATCCTAGGGATAAGTATACTTCTCCACTCAAACCTCACAAAGTGATGAAATCCCTGAGATAAATGATTGCATATGATATCTTTATACAATGTATGGTGATCTTTCTGTATAATTTTCACTGGTGTACTTGTTGTTATTGAAAGTGATGAAGCCATAAGCTGGTGCCCTGAGTGGAATTTGAAATGCATGTGAGCTACTCACGGGCAAAATATTTTCTGAATTTGTTCAGGAGAGACGTTCCATTTATGGAGGACAAGGGAGAGAAAAACTTCAAGAAGATAAGTACTACCAATACTGCTCTATTTCCCAATCCGCAGACGACATAGCAATCTGGTTAAACAAAAAACAACTGTCATGTACCTCTAAAAGTCGAACAATCTCTAAAATCTGCAACCTAGCGGCTATTCACGTTTCTCCCGGTTTCGCTGAAGTAAGTACGTAAGTGCTCATGAGAGAATGACCCAAGCCTAAGTGTCCATTCGTGGGTTATGCCAAGGCTAAAAAAACCAGTCCCCCCCCCCCCCGAAATGTGCCACCAATGTATGAATTCTGCTTGAGTCAATAAAGAAACTACTAATCGTGTACCATGTTTTAGTCACTCATGATCGTCTATATGCACTTTCCACTTGTTAAGTCTCTGGAACGCGCCTGAAGGCTGCTGGAGCTCATCAAGTATCGAGTGTCGTTTGTCGCTTTGATGTCTGATAGCGAACACGTCACAGAAAGGGCCTGCACTTTCTGTTTCCTCCTCACGGCTCGTCGTCGACTGCGTTCATCGACTTCAATGGATTCCCGTCCTTCGTAATCTCCTAATTATTGTGCGCGAAAAGAGCATGAGATTTTGCAATCGACGGAAATACAATCAAGATGGACACAGCTGATGGCAACCATAAACCGTAATGAGGAAAAAGTCCAGGCTACTTCACAGGGACCACTTGCAAGTGGTCCCTGTGAAGTAGCCTGGACTTTTTCCTCATCCATTAATCATTAATCCGTACCCTGTACTCCATGGACTTTAGAAAAAAAAGGGGTTGCATTAAGGAAGGTGAAATGTGTGGCTGAGCTGGATGTCTGAATTTAGGGAAAATTATGTTTGGAAAGTCAATTGCGACAGATGCACATGGTATACCATACCCATGTTAGGGGAATGCCTTCTCGTTGCATTTCCACAAAGTCATTGTTCGTCATAGGCATGTGCTACTGCCATGCCGCTTCGCTGTAGTGAAGTTAGCCGATGTATTGCCACGATAAATGACTCTTCATCTCAAAAACTTCATTTTATTGAGATTTTTTATTTCTGGGGCCAATTTGATCCCACAATAACAGTGACGCAATGAAAATAACAAGGATACCAATTGAGGGCTAAGAAGAGCCTCAAATCTTCCTCTGTTTTGTCATGTGTGAAATCTGGCCTCCCGGCCCAAATGGTTGGTGTCAGCATATTGTTATGGTATACAATGTTTAACTGTCGCATTTGACTTTCCGATTTGACATGTCGAACATGCTTTTCCCTAAATTCCGACATCCAGCACAGCCACACATTTGACTTTCTTTTGACCATATTTGTCTTACAAAACCTAAAATTTCGTTGTTCTGCCATCAGTGAATAGTATTCCATGTTCCATTCCGTTGCAAACCCCTGACTGTGATACCAAGCATGCTTTTTGATGAAGATTTTCCCAGTGCCTGAAATATATCCCGAAAATGACTCATCCGTCTGCTTTCGAAAGGGAATGGAATTAGACTAAGTGGATAATCTCAGTAAATTAGATTCCTTCGTTGAAAAAATAGAGACTGGCACGTAGAGGCTCATGAATCCATTCTGGGAATTTCTTTAATGGCCCTCGTACTTCAAGATAAACGTTTTTCTTCTTGCCTACGGCTCGATGATGTCCACGTGCCAGGAAGAAAACGACATCAATTTTTACCCGATATCTATTGTGGGAATTGATGCCAGTTGCGACTGGAAAACTCTCACGTGTTCAATGCAGGAAATACGGCTCATTGGAGTATTCTGCCCATATATAAGGCCACGTTCGGGTCCCAAAATTCACTGGCTTCAACAGAGAGCTTACAAGACACGATGAAGGTCCTCCTCGCCGTCTTCGCCCTCCTCGCTTTGGCCTCCGCCACTCCCGTTCAGGAATGCCGTGAGTTAATCGATTTCTCGGTTTTCCTACTTTTCTGATTCTAATTTATGATGGTGGGATTTGGATATAGCTGGAACCACCGTTGGAGATCTGATTCGAGTTGAAGTGGAGGGCTGTGACTCACCACCGTGCACTCTGATCAAGGGGGAGACCGTCAATTTCCAGATTGAGTTCAATGCAGGTGAGTTATTCACCTTTCCTTTCAACAATGAAGGCTGCGTAGTTCAAAGAAGATTAGCGTATCGTGTTCTTCATTATTTCAGTGTTCAGTTACTGAAGCCATTGTATGTTATTTCCAGCGACTTAATACAATTTAATATTTTGAGTTTCAAGTATCATACGAAGTCTGGTATGTGATCTGCGATCAGGTGGATCATCCGCCTCATTGGAACCGGAAGTGTGGGGCATTATCGGTGGGATCCCGGTCCCCTTCGGCGGCGTGCCCGAGAACGCTTGCGAATCCCTCATCGAAGGAAGGTGTCCCTTTGCTGATGGTGATCACTTGGTTTACTCTGAGGGAATGGAAGTTCTTGCCATCTACCCTTCCGTGAGTTTTCATCTCTCTAAATAGATAAGTGTTGTGCTGCATATACTGTATACTTCCACTTACCTAATCTCTCCATATGTCTACTGGTAGATCGAGCTGACGGTGAGGTGGGCCCTCACGGATGAGTCACGTAACTGGCAGGTGTGCTTCGAATTGGATGTGGAAATCGTAGATTTCAAAAAGAAACCCAGACTGCCCGGAAAGTTTCTCTTCTAAGCGCAGGGAAGAACTTCTAGCACCAATTTTATCCCCGTTTCCCTAAATAGATGGAATTCCTTTCCTGAGTCTGAATAAATATTTCCAGGATATCTGGATATTTTAATTATAAGTGTACGAAAAACTTCCGTCATTACGAGTGAGGCGTAAATTCAAAACGAAATTAGTATTCAATTATTGAGGTACAATTATAGTTTTTTTAAATTTCTTCCACTGTTTGTATATCTACACTGACTTTTTTTTTGCTTTCAAGTCCTCTCCGCATATCGACTGGAAGTTCTTAGCATGACACACCATGACTCCACCTTTGCAAAAGGTGACAGTTCGAGGTTCACTCCAATATTTTTATTTGGCAGTGAAACACTTTATTAATAATGATTAGAGCTACACATCTGAAGATGACCAAATGCGAATGACTCCTCTCTCAATTTATCACGGAATCGTTTGGTGTTGGCGAAAAATGAATATGGGGTCTCCCAAGAGTCACTCCATTTTTTTCCAAAAAAAAATTATTTTCGTAAAAATTGCCTCAAACAATACTTCAGACACGGAATATTGTTCCCCCATTAGAAAAATAAGGAAACTTCATTATTTAGGTGTAATTTTAACTAATTAATCTAGTATTGTTTTTTATTTACATCTACCGAGTACCGACTTTGACCGTTGGATACCATATGCATGCAAAAGATGAAAAATGAACATTTCAACGCCATAAGTTTTGTTGAAATCTAAAGTTCACTCTGGATTCCATACAATTTTCCCGTTCGCGTGTGCAACCCATTCCCATCCGGAAACTTTCCGGTCTATTTGGCAAAAAAATACTGCTACCTCAATCTGACACGCGAGGTCTGCAAGCCTATGCGTACTAGTACGATTGCGGGTGCAAATGGGTAAACCCATCCTTTTCAAGTGACGTACCGGCCTCTTGAACCTAGAATTCTGCTACCTTAGCCTGTCACACAATGCTTATCAGCCTATGCCTTTTTAGGCCATAGGCTAGGTTGAAGGACATCGAACGGTGCGATCCCGCAAGTCTCAAGTGGATAGATTAAGAGAAAAAAATTGGTAAGAACATGATAAGTACATGTAGAGGTGGGATTTCAGCTTAAAAAGTGACAAGACGATAGAAAGCCATCCACTGACTTATAAGCTCGTGAATAGAAATAAAAACGGTAGATGATGAAATGAGTGTAGTCCACTTGTATAGGGCATGATTTATCGTCATGTTAGCAATGGCCACGTAAGTTCTTGTGGGTTTTGAGGTAATGACTTTGACGTTTACGTGCCAGGAAGATGACAGCCTTTTTTTTTAAATCCGGTAATAAAAATCGTGTGAATTGATGCAAGCTGCGACCGGAGGAACCTCCCACCCGTGTACAACGCGGAAGTGCGGCTCATATAATTATTCTCCCTATACATCGGGTTATTTTTGGGTCCGAAATATACTCGCTTCCACGAGACACGATGAAGGTTCTCCTCGCCTTGGTTCCCGCCATTCCCGTGGAGGTAAGCCTGAGTCCATTGATATGAGTATCTTTACACTTTTCGGATTCCACCGTCATAATGATGATGGTGAAATATGGATACCACTGGAAATTCTATTGGAACTCTGATTCGAATTGATGTGGAGGGCTGTGACACACCACTGTGCACTCTGTTCAAGGGGGAGACTGTCAATTTCAAGACTGAATCTCGTCAATAGAATGCCTAAAGGATTTGAGTTTCATTATCCGGGCTTATGCTACCCATATGAAAATATTTAGAGACGATCCTCGATTTCGATAAAGAGTAATTTGGCGCTGGCGAAAAATGAACTAAGGATGACTCCAAAAGTATTGCTTTTAAGGAGCAATCTTAATCCGAGTCCTCAGGGAAGAACAGATAACCCTCGCTACATGCAGCTGGTTGAACATGATTAAACTTGTTTTACACACTGGTCCAACAAAAACGTAATGGACTACATTGGTGACACGATCGATCTAAGGGTTCGTGCACACTGCGAAGAGCTGCGTTGCGATCGGTCGCATTGGAGATGCGTGGGACCTGCGCAGTCTGTCGCAGTACTCTTCGCAACGGAATCGGATGAGTCATTTCCTGTCGTATCTTCGCATTGGTTCGCGCTGCATGTCTTTTAACCTTAAATTATGGAGTCGTTAATTCGTAATTTGACGGCTCTCATGGTGAAATTACTTCGGCGGTAGATGATTCCAACCTTTGAATTTCCGTGAGCATAGGACACACTGTAGATATACGAAAGAAATCTCCAAAAACGATCTCGACTTCAAAAATTTTCCTTATTATTTGGCATTTTTTCTGTTCATTCCTTTGTAATTTTACTTATTAAAGTTAAGAAGCCCTCGTTCTTCGAGTGATTCAGGAGATATTCTCATGAACATAGAAGAAAAACACTCGTTGTCTGCGGTGATTACATTTTCTGCTAGAGTCGCTAATTCTTTCTTCTGGTTCCGGGATCTGTATACAGGACGTATGTAGTGCTAGGGCCAGGATGGCACTTTGCCTAGCACCGTGGGTTAAAATGAAAGACCAGTTGGGAGCTCCATAATTAATCTATTGGCTTGATATTTGAAAAAACTAATAAAATATATGAAAATAA
>CAJPEV010003199.1:5179-33580 GCA_905338385.1 Darwinula stevensoni | reverse complement strand
TGGCGTAGCTGAAAGCTCCTCGGCGAGGCGGACTCCAGACAAACGGGAAACGATTCACAAAGGGGAGCATTCCCCACAAAGGGGAGCATTCCCCACAAAGGGGGACATTCCCACTCTGGATTGGATGGAATCGTTTTCCTGGTATGAAAGTGACTCCATCAATTTTTTTGATTGGAGCTTCTTGCTTTCTCTTAAATCGAGAGGTTCTTGGAATTGGGACATGCAAGGAATTGATGGCTCGGCTGTGGGATAAATATTTTAACTGGTCTGGAATCGCTCAAGATATGCAAGGTTAACAAAATTTGCAAGATTTGCAATATCATAAGCCAAATGGCTTTTTTTTTCCTTGCGAATAGGATGGAACACCATTCGCACGGATGCAATATATGATAGAAAGTGCATCGAATTTATATTGAATGATGAAGACCGAAAACCGGTTTTACGAAAATATGCTAATTTATATCAGACAAACGAGATCGAGTCACGCCCAAACGCGCACGTGCCCACGCCGATGCTGATAAACGCATGCCCAAGCACGCACGCTGGGACGTGAATGGAGGGGAGTGGCGTTCAGATCGTTCGGTCTCCAAACGCATTTTTTTGCACGCCCGACGCACCGATTTTGCCAAATTTGAGTGCAGATCGGCACCCATTCAACGGATACTCCTAATGCAATATCGACTTAGAAGGTGGAATCCTTCGAATTACGTAATTTCTCGAGAAAGCAAAATGCAGCACTTCCGCCGCGACTGCCTCCCAGCCATCAGACATCAGAGCGCCGCAGGAGGAGGCAGCATCCGCGGATGACGCTCGAGATGAGCGTCCAGCGGTTGTGCGACTCGAGTTGCCAAGGGCAACTCGAGGATCTTTGATCTCCGATGGATTTTGGGGGAATGATTACCCATATGACCTCATGAAAAATTGATCATAGATCCTCATGAGAAATTACCCATATGACCTCATGAAAAATTGATCATAGATCCTCATGAGAAATTACCCATATGACCTCATGAAAAATTGATCATAGATCCTCTTCCAGGAAAAAAAGGAACTTTGACGCATGCCTTTACATGCTGCATTAAAGGTCAAAACTGGTCAGCGAAAAGTAATGGGGAAGTTGGAAGTTCTTATCATTTCTTTTAAAGAAAAGATTATTCCTAGATCGATCCTTCCTAGATCCAAGTGATTCTTCCCCATTCCTTAAAAAAAATATAAAATATATAGAAATGACGTACAATTTCTTCAGGTTGGTATAGGCAGCCAGCACGCCATCGTCCAAGGTCAAAAGGTCTCTCTGGTCCCGGATTTCCCTGAAGCAAGGCCGGATGCATCAGAATCGTAAAGGATTCGGAAAGGATTCGATACGTTTGATATTTAATTTTGGAAATGGCGATAAGGAAAAAAAATAAGGCACATTTCATGAATTGGAATCCTTCGTCGCAACTGCCACCCACCCACGCACGAGAAAACGGAGCAGGGAAAAGTTTCCTTCCGGCCGACAACCCCGAGCCATTACGCTAATGGATCCCCAGAAGAAGACGAAAGGGGGCACGTGGCTCCCCAAGGCATTTCCGCCGGCTGCTCAGGTGAGAAACCGAAGCGGAAAGAAGAGGAAAAACCTGTGGGCCTCCACTGGCGCTTGTGCGACTTCGGCTATTCCGTTAATTTTTTTTTTACCATTTTCGAAATATGAGCATGCAAACATGTGAGCATGGAAAAATGTGATGGAAATGTGAGCATGCAGATCGAAAAGGAGCGTGCCCTCAGTGAAAAAGCCACCGAAGCATGGGAATGTCGCACTTTAAGGGATTCCTCATCGGAATAATGAAAAACTCTAATGGAAGCATTAAGAATCACGACCAAACGCGAATGGAACACGCCTCCGTGCGATTCCGGGCCCGAATGACGTTCGCCTGATGCGTGTTTCTCGGTCGTGCGTGATTTATTTCGCGTTCGCGGACGAAATAGTTCAGGGAGCAGCGATAGGGAATTAAATGCCGGTGAGAGATTCGTGGTTGGGTCCAGAGGTGTGTTCCCTCGAATGAGTCTTCAAGGGTTTTTTTTTGGACCATTCAAAAAAGGATTCCATGCTTACTAAATTGGTTATATAAGAGAGACCTGCATATAATCGCCAGATGATACCCTATTAGGCATCATCTGGAATAGGGACAGGAAACAGGAGACTGGGGAAAGGCAGGGCACATCATCTCTAATTGGTCATGTTCGAATTGAATTTGATTGATTGATTGATTGAATTGAATTTCTATGCTCTAGTGAAAATTGTATTTAATCGGAGGGGAGGGGCACGTGATTTTTAAGACGCTTATAAACCTGGACACCCTGCGACCATTTTTATGTTAAAATTTTGTTCTTGTATTTAAACGCAACATAGGGAATATTTTGCCGCCTGTAGGTGGAGGGCAGCTAACGCTACAATGCCCACCGGGTTGCCTACCTTCAAGGAAACACAAGGTTTCATCCTTCCACGTATGCAACCCGGTGAGCTGTAAGGCACAAGCTGAACTCCACAAACAGGCGCACTCCACTCCACGAACATTTCCCTATATCGAGTTTAAATGCGAACGCCCTGGATAATTTCGGAGATGCGTTTCACATTCAGAAGAGATTCACGGTACGTGATTCACACGAACGTAAATTTTTCAGAGGAACGAATATGAAACCAGAGTGAAAATTCAGGAACTCACATTTCGGTGACACCCTCGGGCTCCGGGACGAGAGGGATCGCATCCAGGGTGTCCGGCGTGGTGCACCTCACCCTCCCAGCCCCGCACTCGCACGCCGTGCACGTCCAGTCGGTCGCGTTCTCGGCTCCCGCCGTCACGGTGAGATTGGGCAACATCACGGTGAGCGTGAAGAGCGTGAGCGTGGGTATCTCCGCCCTGCTCATGTCAATTGCTTCGGAGAAGCTTTGCGGTCGAAGGGACTTGGGTGATGAGACTTATTGTGCGTGCATGCCATTTTTAAATGAGCAAAGCGATCGGAAGGAGGAGAATCATGTCGTTCCTAATGCTCAATAATTCTGTGGAAAATGAACAGAAACCTTGAAATATGATAATGCATCCATGAAACTAGCGAAATTTGAGAGGTAAGCCTAGATACATATTGTCCACATTAGCTAATTACTGCTATGCTTATAAAAAAAGGGAAATGAACTTAAATGAGGTCAATGAATATTCACCACCTCCGAAAAAAAGAACCGCCTTAGTGGCATCAGAAAACAATGAAGCATCCACTCATGCATGCATTCATGAAGATCAACCCACATCCAGAACAGGGGAATGAACTGATATCTCGATCAGGTTTTGAACAGTTTTGAGTACTGTCGATCCTCTCATATTTCTCGATCCTGAGTACAGGGATCCTACATCCTTCTACCTGTACAGACCGCGAAAGAATTTAAGGCGTCCGAAGAGATCCAGAAAGTGAAAAAAAAGGTCGCTATTGAAGCAGCGAGGAGGAAGAAGTCAGAAAAGCCGCTATCTCATCCGAAACGATGAGATTTCTTGCCTTCAAGAATTCCTTTTGAAAGAGGTACCTTGGAAGGAGAGAAAATGATATGGAAGACGAAGGATGCGATATCGATTTTTGTCGCTCCGGGTGACATGGGTCGACATTTGGAGCCAGATGGATATTAAAAGCCGCCGAGGTAAGACCTCACGAGCCTTTTCATTAACCTTTTCAGGGAGAAAATTAGGGGTTCGTCTTCCGACACTAGATGGCGCGGGGAACTCAGCCACTGATGAACCGGACAGCAATTAATCTTGAAATGAACCCTGTCAGTGACTAACGTGAGTTTAACTGTTTTGTGAACGAGGATTCGGCACGACGGTGACTTCCTCGAGTATACTATTCTTACATGGGACTTTATGCATTGTGCCATTAGTCTCCAAAAGAAATTTAGATGACCTTTAAATCAGTTATTAAAGGAGCTCGCGTACATGAAAGAGTCTTCACTTACTGCATTAATAATGACACCCTTCTCGCAGCTCGAAAGATTAAGGGATGAGCTCGAGTTGGAGCGCTCCCGGATATTTTCTATCTTGGGTAAGCAGGAAGCTTGAATTATTTTGGGTCCGGAAGCTGAAAACACACCATGACGAATGCGGTTTCAAATGGTTCATTTATGACATAAGATTATGGGCGTTTCATAACCGCCTCGTTCCTAAGAACCTGTTTTCTGATTTATTTGAATTACGCGACTAGTGAACTATTATTATATAAACAAACTTCCCATTTTTAAATACTTTAACAAAAACACGGTGTTAAGAAAAATAGTAAAATCTTTTTTGTTATTAATTACAGTACATTTTATCGGATCAACTCAATTTCTTTTCCCGCGAATCAAGGAAAGAATGCGTGCACCTAACTTGAAGTGAAATTGGCAAAATCTCTCACGTTCTAAGCTGGCTCAAACATTACAGGCGAAAAACCGTGCCGTGCCAGCCCACCGATGCGTTCCCCTGCGCTCCCCTGCGCTCCCGCATGCCGCACCAAAGAGCCGAAGGGCTTTCCCTTTGTCACCTATTTTCATGATGCAAATTTGATGGAAATTTTCGCCCATTCGAAGGAAATTCACACTAGTGTATTATAGCAATCCAGCCGTTTTTTTTTAACACAGTGGTTCCAAAAAAAGTGCCAATTAGTCCTAATAATTAAGACAGTGAGTTTCATCTGATCAGCCCGATTTAATAAAAAACTGAATGAGGATAGAAAATGGAAGACATCTGCAAAGTTTGGGAAAAAATTCACTCTCTTGTTCATGGCATATGCTCAAACGGCAATCGATGAAGCTTAACTCCAGGTGTCTGGTGCTTTTTTCTCATCCTTCAAGCTTGAAACGGTGCGGCACGTTACACATGGAGTCAATTTCCTTCTAATTGGTCGAAACCCTTTTTTCTTAAATCCACATGCAGTTAAGGAAATATTGAACCGATCGGATGAAACTAATTATTATTCTTGCAAGAAAGGAATTGGCGAGGCATTTATGGAACATTGCAGAGAAGTTGAAACACATTTTAAAAATTTTAGCAGTGTATTTTGGGCCCGAAAGCTGGCAATACGACGAATGCAGTTTGAAATTATTCATAACATATTGCATTTTTTAGTTGTTTTTTTTTGTTGTTGCGGGTGATGGCAATAATGAGGCAATCAATTAACGGGGATAATCATCCGGGATGCCCAAAAATGTATATTTTTCTCATGCTAACCTCGGACTGTAGAAGCAATGGAGGAATGTATTTCATCAGAGACACGTCATCCTATTAGTAAAAGCGGTGTGCCACCTTTTACTAGCATGTCGCTCACGTGTGTCGTTCCATCGACTATGCCACATCCTGGATTGACAGGAAGTCGTCTTACGTCAAAGCGTCTTCCTGTTCGGCCAGGCTTTTCTTGGCACCAAAATCTACGGAACCGCCAGATTCGGTTTATACCTTTCTGGGATTCACCAGAGAGCACAGTTAGAAGAGAGAAGAGCGATGGGGGCAGGAGGCCGGAACTGACGCTGCATCGTGGCTCTGCCTTGCTCTTAAAGGGCCTTTCCTTCGCTCATGCGCCTCTCTCCTTTCTTCGTCACCAGAGAGCACAGTTAGAAGAGAGAAGAGCGATGGGGGCAGGAGGCCGGAACTGAGGCTGCATCGTGGCTCTGCCTTGCTCTTAAAGGGCCTTTCCTTCGCTCATGCGCCTCTCTCCTTTCTTCGCGCTGTCGAGCCAAGCGCCTATGCCGGACTTCATCAATGGACTGGTGAGGCCAGCAAAGGAGTTTAATGGATGAATGGGAAGCAAATTATGCTTTGATATATAGATTAACCATTTATAGGACAAACCTTCATGAAAAAATACATGCTTTATTCATAGAATCCTCACATGTATGACCGTCTTGCATGAGAACAAAACGGCACGGCAAAGACGACCATTGGCATCGACACGTTGAGTATCTGCATCTAAAGACTCCTTTTGCCACACCTCGGCAATTTTGGCTAGAATGTGGAATGACTTTTCTTTCGCATCAGACAATTTTTCGAAAAATTCCTTGGATTCTCTTGATTCAAAGTAAATGGTCGCTTTCTCCTCGTAAGCGAAGAGAAATTCTGAACGGACCTCGATAAATTTCCAGGATCGAAACGCAATGATTCATCTGCCGTTCATTCGGAATACGCTCGCGAAAACCAAGAGATGGCCAATGAATGAATTTAAATGGATGGTGAGTTCGATGCGTTCTCGATGACCAGGAAAGCGCTGGAGCGATTCCTTAACTAGAGAAAAAAAAGGAACTCAAGATCGTCTTTATAATAACACTACCATTAACACCTCAAATGCGCCACCACGTTTAAAAAAAAAACTCGGTCGAGGATGACAATGAAAAGAGGAAATTTCGATATTCAGGAAATTTTCTCCATGTGCACAGGTAACAGGTAACTTGCTTTCTTAATGCCCCGGAAGGAGTCGTGCAACTTACTGTGACGAGGGATTTCTCTATTTTCTCGTCGCAGAGGGATATTTGGGGGTAAAAATTGGCTAAACTTCACAATTTCAAACTCAAGAATGATGCTGACATCTCAAACAAACTCAAAGGATGCTTGGATCGAGTTATCACTTACTAGCCGACCGACTAGATGATTTCCACGAATTTCGGATCGGGCCGAGGGATCAAACTGCCGGATCCGGCCAGTTAGTCAATTTTGCTCCGTCCGCGAAGTCCTCTTCAGCAAATGGCTTCGGAAAACGTTTTCAACCTTTTAGCAATTGAGACTTTTGTGTACATTTTGCTAATATGAACCCAACCACCCCTGAAGGGTTCCATCCGTCCCCCAGCAGGTCGCACGTCTTCCCCACCCGTGGGGGCGTTTACATCGACGATCCGTACTATTCATGCAGGCCAATGAGTGAAAAACAGAAAGAGAAACCGGATGGTTACGACATGGCCAACGGCGTCCTTTTCTCATCGCTCCCGTCCTATCCCATCCAGATGGGATCCCGCTGCTTCCACTCCCGGGAGTCACTCTCCTCCTGAACGTCGATCAAAATGAGGGCGGGGTTCCGATCGATTAAGGGTCCGGGATCCCGGTAAATATAGGGACGGAGTCCTCAACCCGGCTAGGAAGTCATCTTTCCTCCAGCTCAGTTCTACAAAAAAGCTGGGAATTTCTAGACAAAAAGTTATATATTGAAAATGGAGGAAGAAAAAATATTTTGTCATTAAATGTTTCGGGTTGAAGTCCTTGTCCTGTATCTATATTTGTTTATGCCTTACTCTGCTCCTTCATCAGTCATTACGTGGTGCAACGGTCAATGATTCGAGATTTTCTTAAAATATATGTACTTGATGTCAAATCATGACAAAGTTTCTCATGTGGTACGACTTTTGGCAATTTTTTCCCATCAACTGATGGTGTACCTGAAGGCGAGTCTTGCTTATTGTAGGTATTGTTTTACTCTTGTTGTATATGCATAACTCATGTCATTTATTAGTCCTGTGATTGGCGAACAACTCCTAATGACAATGTACATTTATCAAGTGAATTTGTTATACTTCTCAGGATTTCTCAGAGAATTCCTTACAGGCTAAAAAAAAGTACGTATTAATAAGGAAGAAAACGAGCAGGTAATCTCCTGCTCCCAGCACTGCCTAAAGTGAGGAAAATATTTTAATATTGTTGGTCTTGCAATTCCTTCAGGAAGGATGCCCAAGCCTTTGACCCGAAGGGTCCTCTGCAACACCATGAGGGAGATGAACCAAGCAGATAGGGAGTCATTCCGATTTCATGCAAGAGCACTACTAAATAAATGAAGATTTTCATGAGCCAGGACAGTGTGAATTGTTTGAAAAGTGTCGAGCGTTTCAGAAGTCTTGCTTCGGTGCGTTGGGCTTCCAGGAAGACAGAGCGATTTTTAGAGAGCAAGGCCAATTGGCCCGGAAGTTGTCTTCAAGTGGCCACAGATTGTCTGTTGCAAGATTCCTCTTCAAGTTGCCTCCGCTGGAAGGAAAGAAAAGCCATTCCATGAGAGTGGCGACAGGTCTAAACGTCGAAAAACCGCGACATAGACCCAGACGGTATCACCTGAAGAGTCGGCATTTGTAGCAAAAGTAAAGCTTCGACAAGAGGGAAAGTTTGATGCTGCCAACTTATTGAAAGGCGTCTTTCAAACATCACCATCAAGGCTCAAAGAAATTAAAACATCTTATGGACAGGCCAAAAGGAAACAGGGAGTGAAACCATTCACACCCATTGAAGCCCTGCAAACAGAGGCAGACTTGCCAAGGTCCAACTATGAACCGGTACCAAAGAATGCCAAGGTCCGGAATGCATCCTCGGTATGTAGTCCTTGAAGCCAAGAAATGCTCTTACCCATATGGAGTGAAGGTGACCGAAGTAGGAGCAGAGATTCCATTGCAGGAACTGTTGAATCACACTGCCATTGGTTCAGCTGCAGCTGCCAGTTTCAGAAGTACTTCCGGACAAATGCCCTTTGAACTTCAGTCTCATTAGGAAGTGGGGATTTGATGGAACATCTGGGAAACCTGAATATAGACAAAAGTGTGCACTGTCTCACAAGGAAATAAAAGAAGAGTGCATTTTCCCGACATCTTTGGTTCCACTGCAACTTTTCCCATGAAAGTCTGAGGGGAAGGTCATTATATGGCAGGATCCAAAGCCTTCTTCTGCAAGATTGTGTCGCTCGGATTGCCCTCAAGTTCGTCAAGGAAACCGTGGAAGAAGCTAAACAGGAAATGAAAGCCTTTGAAAATCAACCCGGCAACTGACACAAGCGTCTGTTCAGCTTCCTTCCTTTAATGTTATCATCGAGCATCAGTTGGCCTCGACAATGATTGATGGAGAGATTGCCACGGCCATCACAGACACCAAGAGTGCTCAACTTTGTCCTGCTTGCGAGGCCAGACCTTCAGAAATGAACGACCTGGATCATAAATTTGGCTCTAAAATTTGGCCTTTCTTCATTGCTGGATCCGCTTTTTGGAATATGTAATTCATCTGAGTTTTAGATTGGATTTAAAAAAAAAAGGCAGGCTCGTGGGGATGCATTGCAGACTCAATTACAAGAAGCGACGGCACGGATTTAGGTGCAATTAAAGAAGGAAATGTCTAATTGGTCATTGACAAGCCAAAGCAGAATTCGTTTGGATCCAGCAACAACGGCGACACAGCCTGAGCTTTCTTCTCTCGGGCCTCCTTGGCATTCAGGGTTTGGGGTGGAGAATTTCCACAAGTTCTCCAGGGAAACTGAGGGACTGCTTATTGCTCATGAGGAGAGCATGCAAGAAAGACAAGTCGACAAATGAAGATCTTGTTCTTCACTGTTGGCCACTTCCGACCCAGCAATCTCAAGTATCAGAGTTCCAGCAGCCAGAAATCGCAGAAGAAGCATTTCAAGGCACGTGCTGGATTTACTGAATTCAACTTCTGTTCCGAAGAGGCCAAATGCTCCGAAGTTCCGAAGAGAGGAAGAAATGTGATGAATGCAAAAGATATGGACGCAACGTGTATAGTAATTTACTGAACCATATGTGATTAATGTGATCTGTGATAACGTGAAGAGAACTAAAATGGTAAAGTGTGATTGTGCAAAATGTGGTGACGTGAAATGCCTCAATATATGTGAAACACGATAGGAAGTGCGAATTGAATCTTGGACTCCAGGTTCACATCAGTGGTCGGTGCAACACGTAGGAAATTTTAGTGACGATGGCAAAAAATGGAAAAAATGACAAGAATGACAACAATGATAAAAACAAATGACAGTACACATATGTGCAGTCATAATTATCCTTTGTATCGAACAAAAGAAAGGTTTGTGGTGCCAGTCTTTTGATTTAATATTTTCGTCCCGGGAAAATGGAGAAACGTACCACTATGCATCGGGACGAATGAGGACTCCGAGTGTTATACGCGGGGACGGGTACGCATCCCCGGGGGAAAGTATGCATCGAGGTGTGAACACCACCTGTGTGGGGGAGGGAGAAAGTGTGCTTAAGACGTACTCTCTCTCCCGTTCTCGAGCATGGATCTAACAGCCACAACGGCCGGAAAGAAGTGGTTGCTCCAGAAGGCGAGACGGACACCCGGCGGCAGGCAGAAGACGCTCCCCATCCTCACACGGATGATAAGCACGGACGACCCGTGGAATACTTCCACGAACTTCGGGTCGGTCTCGGCCAGGGGTGTCGAACTGCCGGCTCTCGAGCCGATTTCGTCCGGCCCACAAAGTCCTCTTCGACGGTTGCTTTTGAAAAAGCGGAGACATTTTCAATTTGTTAGCAATTTGTTAGCAATTGAAACTTTAGTGTAAGACTTGCTAATGTGGACCCAACCACTCTCGAAGGGTTCCATCCGGCCCCAGCTTAATAAATTTTGACATCTCAGGGCTAAACATGTAGCAATTTCGGATATTCACGAGTTCAATCAGCGGCCCTCGTAATGCTCTACGCAACAGCCGCTCGGACATTCTACGTCTTGCACATCTCCCCCTTCCCTTCCCAATGGGGCCATTCACGCCTACGATCCGGACTTTTAGTGAGTGGCAACTTATCCATTTTCGATATCGTCCGTAATTCCCATATCCCCCACTTCTCATTCGGTCCCATGAGTGAAAAGTACGAATGGGGAAACGGGATGAGTACGACGCTGCCGACGTAATCCTTCCGATCCAATGGTAAGCGCTCATGTTCCATACAGGTGGGATCCCGCCGTTTTCACCCTCGGGAGTCACTCTCCTTGTGAGAATGCCGATCGATACGAGGACGGGGTTCCGATTGATGATGGGTTCGGGATACCGAAAAATATCGGGTGGCCCAAAAAAAAGTCCCGAATTTTTTGCGGCTGCAGACAGGCCACCATATTAAGTAGTGTCTTGAAATTTTCAGCGTGTCACATTCTATACCAGCGAGTTTGTTTGCACTTCGGGCAAACAAACTCCCTATTGACGCGCCTTCGGCGCTCTGCGACCTTAGGAAATCACTAATGCATTTCAGTTTAAGGCATCCATTTTCCATGCTCACCCCTAGTAATGCGGTGAAACTCCTTTGCTCACGGGTTCAATTCTCGCACCTTTGGCTCTGACACCTTAAAAACAAAGGTGTCTTAGAACATATTCTTAGTATTGCCATGTGACTTGTAACATGAGGATCACCAAGTAACATTTGTCAGTGCGTCGTTTAGTGTCTTATAGGTGTATTCAATTCCTGCCTATGGTCGACACACTCATGATTGCATATTAATTTCTAAAATAGTATAAGTGAGTAATAGCAACCACGTAAACCACAGAAGCCACTAGAGAGTTTTAACGCAACTCTCTATAGACTACGTTTACTTTAGGGGAAGTTCTTTCATTATCTTCATATCTATCTTCAGACAGAAGTACATTCATGGAACCCCATTTTCTAACGCCTCCTAATGATACATATTGTTGACCAACAGAAAATACGTGACTCATGAAGGCAGTTAATGGCTATTTATGTTCCTGCTTAGGCGAATCGTGAGCCCAGAAACGGCATTAGTCTAAACGTGCAATGGTAAACGCCCACGCAAGGGTTAGACATAGACCTGCTGAACGAGTCCCTTCGGGTGCCTCCAACGTCCATATCTGTAGTATGCGAACCACCAGTTGTTCGTTTTCCATCGCGCTTCCTTTGAAGAAGAGAGTCCATCAGAATGGTATTGGGCAAAGCGTGCTTCCATGGGTTAGCCCTAGCCCTGCGAAATCAGTCTCCCCTGAAAATTGTCCACAGGGCATGGACCCCCTGCCGCCCTTCCGAAATCGGAATTCCTCCCGAATGAACATCAGTTACACGCACTTCCTTCAATGAATGTGTATATGCGAATGGCGTAGGTCTAAACCTCGGTTTGGGGGGCTGGGCCTCCGCAAAATCAGTTCCCCATGAAATGTCTCCCAGGGCATGCACCTCCAAAGTTGGATTTTTTTCTGAAATATGCATCCCAATAGCTACTTGTGTACCAAGTTTCAGATTTATAATTTCTCTAGAACATGGTTAGAATAAGGGTCAGTCAGTCAGTCACGATCGTCTATATATATTAGATGTGTAGGTGGTATTAGAAAAATTTAATTGAAATTCCATGCTCTGAACTTGAGTAAGATCTCTTTCAGCTCGAGTTGTCAAACGAGCATAATGCGTCTGTGCCATTGCCCGAAGTGCTGCCTCGACGGGCGATCGGACACTCCACAGCGTTGACGACGCCGTCTGTGCAGGCAGTTGCAGAGGCTGGTCTTGCAGCTTGGCGATGAAATGACGGACTGCGAGAATGGTGTTCTCCAAAGACGATCTCGCCGTGAGGAACACGTGTTTTTTTTGTTTTTTTTTTAAGGGATGGATGGGTCAGCGTATTTGCCATGAGTTTCCCAACAATGGAACAGGCGAAGTGTGAACCGTGCGATTCGAAAGCTGCAAGAAACAGGTAGTGTAGACAGGAGACCAAAAACGGTAACCACTGATGAAAATGTAGCAGCCGTAGAAGTGCTTGTGCTTTCACGAGAGGCTCGCCCCACAAACGTAAAATTTCAGAGAGACTTGAGGGGAAGCGATCATGAAGCGCATCGTCTTCACAGACGAGAAGGATTTTCCTTTGGAAGTGCCAACCAATCGGCGAAAATGACAGCGTTCATACCAGAGGCAAGAAGTCCCAGATCCACCCAGATCGCCTGTTTTTCTTCAACGGAGAAGGTTTTCCAGGAAGTTCGTGGTCGGTGCAGGTGTTTCTTATTTTATTATTATTATTATATATATTTATTAGTGGATCCACAGCGATTGAAAGTAAATCATAGAGGACTTCCTGAAGAACAATCTTCTCCCTCCACGCCGACAGTTGTACCAAAATCAGGACTGCATATTCATGCAGGAGAGGGCTCCTTCATATCGTGCCAAACGCGAGCAGGTGTATTTGATGAATAACACTCCTCACTTCATCCGAGAAAATCAATGGTCTCCCAATTGTGACGTAACAAGCGATCAATATTAATTGGTCACCTGTCCCGCTCCAGATTCGAGGGTTAAGGCAGGTCCGCCAGACAGAATTTCTGGAGAAATGGAAATTCTCGTGGATCTTCAAAGTAAAATACTTAAGACAATAATAAAAAAAAATATAAAAAAACAGTTATCCACAGTACTAGTTATTGGATGGGAGAAGGATCCGACTGGGGAAAACTCTACGGGAACCCGAAGGTTGTTTATATTACTGTTCTCTCTCTCTAACTCGGGCCACACTACCTCACTGCAACCAAGGGACAGGGCTAACCTTTACCGCTGGTAGGTTGTCCTGGTAAAGGTCCTGGAGTCAGCTCCGGTTATGGTAAGGTCACAATGGTGCCTTCCAAATAGCGACTGACTCCAGGATCCAAGTCTCCGGCTGATATCCTCGGTACTTCTGGGAGGAGCCAGGGGTACCTTCCTCAAAAATCCGAGATTCGGATTGGATGTTCGACTTGGCCCCCCTTTTGGCCCGTTGGCTACCATTTTGGTGTTGGTCCTGACTTAATTTATTTAAAGTCATCGCGATGGTGTGACTTTCTCATTATCTTAATGGGTTTGGTTTTGTGTGTTGGCCCCGGTCGGTTACAGGGTTGTCACATCCTTACGCTGAAAACATTCCATCATTCTTGCGTAATACTGAGTAATTGACGAAATCCTGTATTTTTCCCTAATTCCTTATAATATGGTCATTAATTAAGTCATTAAATCAGATTGAAAGAATCAAAATACTTTCCTTCAATTTGCAATACCAGGATTAACAATATACCGCATGAAAGCTAATTTCCCAAAGGTTATAGCAATTTTAACATTGTTTCATTTTACCACAACACATAATTATGAAGGGAAGAGAAAGGTATCGAAAATAGTAGAGTAGAAAAGGATGAGATTCCTGCAACTCTTTTTTTAACACCTCAGGAGGAGTACACAGTATATTTCCTCCTTTCCTTCTTTTGTTGTGTTTTTCCCTTTTTAATCACCGTAAAAGTCAAGGGAACAAAGAGTTCTTCCAGGTAGGCGAAAAGGGTGGAAGACCCCATTCTTCACACAATTCTCCTGAGCTAATTCTCCTGAGCTAATTCTCCTTTTCCTAATACTCTAATTCTCTAGATGAACTGGAGGAATCCAGTTCAACTAGAGAATTAAGCTCGAATTAAGGAAATGTGGCCTCTTGTCAATGACAAGACAATAAAGAAAGCGAATCACAGAATGGAAACGGCGTCTGCGAACAGTCGTGGACCAGAATGGAGGACCAGAATGGAGGACCAGAATGGAGGACCAGAATGGAGGACCCATCATTCATCTCTTTGAGGTCAGTCGCAATGTCGCAAAATTGCAGCTCAGGTGGTTAATTACTAAATTCATTGACATTTTGTCGCCATTACCGGATAATGTTGGAGGTGAACCCCTGTAAATTTATTGTCGATGACTCATATGGTATTACGTCTGCAGGTATGCAAAGTTCGGGAGTTTTTTTGGGCCACCCGGTATAATTGGCCCGATTCGAATAAAGGTCCCACCCGTCCCGAAGCTCGATCGAGGGACCGACCTTTACCGACCTTTACCGACCTCCCCCGCCGGTAGTGCTGCACAGACCGGGCCTGCCCGCAGCTCACCTTAAGGCCTCTAAGCTTCAGAACTTAAAGTCTTTAGTTCCGTTCCTTTTTTAGTTCTGCTGACGCTTCCATTCGTGCTGGCCCGCTCAGTGCTAGCCCGCACGGAACAAGAAACTCGATCGCCAACCGAGCTGCCTCGTCCAATCCACGGGTCATGTCGGTCCGATAGAGTTCATCCGCATCCCGTGCTTAACTCAAAATCGTTCCATATCCAGTGTCCGGGTGTTCCAAATTTCATTTGCTTCATTTGAATGCTATATGGGTATGGCTGGGAATTAGCTTACATCCGGTTGAGGGTTCCCCGATGACGTAAGGCATCTCCTATTATTGATCCAAAACGTGGCACTTTGAAATTCGAAAGGTATCCCTTTATTTATTTATTTTCTCTTAATACTAATTAGAAATCAAATCAGAGCTCTTTATGTCTGTCGAAACGTTATTTCCCGCAAAGCGGATCCCGCGGGACGCGGCTGTGGTCGAGTTTATACTACATTTCCGAATGTGCGTGTCTCTCTGTCTGCCCTTTATGCACGGCCGTGCATAAAGGCCTCTGGTCCTCGTCTGATCGAACTTTGCTTGGCTTCCTCATTTGGTCCGGGGATGGTCATAGGCTAGGTGGCGTTTCATAATTGGACCCCTCCGGGGCAGGGCCAGCCTTGTATCTGTGAGGAGGGTCTGGCTGCCTCCGGGTGTACGTCTCCCTCTATCGGGCTCAAACAATTTTCCAACAGTCTACTTTCGAGAGTGTAATAGCCCTGGAGAGGGGGGGGGGGGGGGGGGGGGGCACAAACAAAAAAGATCTTTCGGGGGTGTAAAAGCCCTGGGGGGGGGGGGGGGGGGAGTGGCACGAACGAAAATGATGGAGCGGGCGTGAATCTCACCCGGGACCTCCTGATAACTAGTCAAGCGTACTACCACTACACTACCGAACCCGAAACGTTGGGCGAAGCTCTACATGCCATCCCTAACGGAAGAGAGAGGCATTCTACGCTAACACCCCGCTCCCTACTTAGGGGTGGTGCGACGTGGACTTATCCGCAGGGACGTGCAAAACGTCCATGCATACGTCAACGTCCACGCGGAGTCCCCTTTCATCCCTGGAGGAAAGATGACTTCCTCGCCGGGATGAGAAGTCTGCCCGTATACTTTTCGGGATCCCGACCCCTTTATCGATCGGGACCCCGTCCTCCTATCATCGGCACCCTCACAATGAGAGTGACACCTGAGGGTGAAAAAGGCGGAATCCGACCTGTATGGAACATGAGCTTTGATGACCTTTTGATCGGAGAGACGACGTCGGCAGCGTCGTAACCATCCCGTTCCTCTATCCGTCCTTTCCACTCATAGCCTCATATGAAAACTGGTGGAGATGGACTTCACGGACCATACGCTGTTTCGCGATCGATAAATGATCGATGATCGATGAATGCGAGTGCCACTCATTAAAAGTCCGTACCCCCGACCTAGGCCCGAGTTTCGTACCCCCGACCTGAAGTTCTTGGAAGTCTTCCAAGGGTCGGCTAGTATGTGTATACTTCGATCCAAGCATCCTTTGAATTTGAGAGCGATTTCAGCATCGTTCTTCAGTATTAAATTGTGTAGTTTAGGCGATTTTCACCCCCAAATGCGACGAGAAAAAAAAGACAACAATCTCGTCGCAGAAAGTTTGACTCCTCTTTCAGGTGCAGCGATGAAGCAAATTACCTGTTCACTTCTGGTCCGTACTTCTGCACATAGAGGAAATTTCTTGATCAAAATTCCCTCTTTTCATTGTCATCCTCGGCGGAGTTTTTTTTTAAGTGGTGGGGCACTTACGGAATCAATAGCAATGTCATTATGAATACGAGATTGAGTTCCTTCCATTTTTTTCTCTCAATTGGAGGAATCGCTCCATCCATTTAAATTCATTCATTTGTCATCTCTTGGAGACGGCTTTCGTGAGCGTGTTCCGAATGAATGGAAAATAAATAAATGGGTTTCAATCCTGGAAAATTCTCAAAACTCGTTCAGAAATTCTCCTGGTTTACGGGGAGAACGTGACCATTTACTTTGAACCAAGAAAATCCAAGGGATTTTTGAGGAAATTATCTGATGTGAAAGAAAATTAATTTCTTATTCAAACAAAACTTGGCGAGGTAGGTCGAAAGGAGTCTTTGGATAAATATAATCAACGTATGAAATTCATTATTCCTTTTCCATGCCCTCAAACGAGGATGTTTTACAAGTGCGGAGTCTATAAAAATGATCTATATATACAGGGTGGGGCAGGTAAATTGGGACAAACTATAATGGAAATTAAAAAGACATGTTTTGCAAGCAAAAATCAATATATTGAAATGAAAATTGGCACATCGAAGAAAGGAGGGAGGCGCATGAGCGAAGGAAAGGCCCTTTAAGAGCAAGGCAGAGCCACGATGCAGCCTCAGTTCCGGCCTCCTGCCCCCATCGCTCTTCTCTCTTCTGACTGTGCTCTCTGGTGCATCCCCGAAAGGTATAAACAAAATCGGGCGGTTCTGTAGATTTTGGTGCCAAGAAAAGCCAGGTCGAACGGGAAGACGCTCAGACGTAAGACGACTTCCTGTCAACCCAGGATGCGGCATAGTCGATCGAACGACACACGTGAGCGACTCGAGCTGCAACATGATAGTAAAAGGTGGCACACCGCTTTTACTAATAGGATGACGTGTCTCTGATGAAATGCATTCGTGCATTGCTTCTACAGTTCGAGGACAGCGTGAGAAAAAGGAATATTTTCGAGAATCCAAGATGAAAATTATTTGATTTATTGATGATCCTGTTAATTGGGCTCATAAAATGAACCTCATTAATCATTAAGCAGAGGTAGATTGGTTGAGCTTATTTGGCTCTTTATTGTCATCGTCCGCGAAGAAACTGATGCATGGTCTTCATAACCTTTTTGCTAGGGGGATACAACCTTAAGTACAAATAGAACAATTGTAAGATATATACAATTTAAACCTTAATTCAACCTGTATACAGTACTGCATTAGTATTTTGTGTGACCCTCATTGGCCCCACGTACAGCCCTCAAATGTTGAGAGTATAATTTCAAGAAATTTTCAAAAAGTTATGTTACGATTTCCATTTAATGAAAAACATTTCGTAAGTTTTGCAGGACAAAAGCTTCAGAAATTCGGTCCGAACCAAGCACACTCATCATCATACTTCCTATCTTTTCCTAAAAGCATTCATCCCTTTCTTGATACGGTATCGTCGTCTGATTAGCTTTCAAACCACTTTGAAATGACTTTTGCAACTCGGCCGCAGCTTTTTTTTCATGATTTTTCCCACTGTTCTCCATCGCAATGTTTTTTTTTTTTATCTCACTTTAGACAATTTTTCCGGCCTGCCGTCATCAAATTTCGTAAAACTAGATTTGTATTCTTTGTTCCAGTTGTCAGTAACTCAATCTCTCACTGCGATTCGGTGCTGAGATATTCACTTTCAATTGATAAACTTTGCGCCTGCTTCCCTTGTTTCTCGATAGGCGTATGCTCGAATGCGGTCTGTCACACGATGCCTTTCGCCATCGCCAACCACCCCATAATTTCAATGAAAAATAAGAAATGATGATGAAATTATCGTTTAAAATACGAATAACACTAATTTTTTATACTCCATAATTGCTGTACCCCCCCCCCCCACCGCAAAAGTTTATGCATGATCCTGTTTGGTTTTAATAATTTTAAACTGCATCCGTCGTATCGCCACCTTTGGGCTCAATATACACAATTAAAATATGGAGATTTCCCTTTCTACAAGGTGTTCCCAAAAATAAACTGCTAATTCGTTTTTTGCAAGAATGATAGTAAATTTTCTCCGATCGATAAAGTATTTCAGAAACGGCACGTGGATAGAAGAAAGAAGGTCTTTGACTTCCTGCGCCCCCAAAATAGAAACATCAGGGAAAATGCAAACTTGAGCTCATCCCTTAACCTTTCGAGAAGGGAGAAGGATGTCATTATTAATGCAGTGGTTTTTAATGCATGCGAGCTTCCATGACAGCTGATTTAATGTTCATCTAAATTCCTTTTAGAGACTAGTGGTACCCAATAATGCATGGAATTCCCATGTGAGGGCAGAAGCTGATCCATGAAAAGGTTTTATGACAGGTAGCATTCTCGAGGAAGTCACGGGTCTATCATGCCGAATCCTCATTCACAAAACAACTAAACTCACGTTAGTCACTGACGAAGCTCATTTCAAGCTTAATTGCTATCCGGTTCATCAGTGGCGGAGTTCCTCGAGCCAACTAGTGTGAAGAACCCCTCATTTATGAAAAGGCCTGTAAGCATTACCTCGGCGACTTTCAATGTGATCTTGCTCCAAATCCCGATGCATATCATCAGGAGGGACAAAATTCGATATAGCATCCATCGTCTTCCATATCATTTTCCTTCCTTCAAAGGTATCTCTTTCGAAGGGAATTCTTGAAACCAAGGAATGACATCGTCTCGGATGAGGTAGCGGCTTATCTCAATTCTTTCTCCTTGCTGCCTCCTTTGCGACCATTTTTCAACTTCTCGGATCACTTCGGACGCCTTAAATTCTTTCACGGTTTGTACAGGTAGAATGATTAAAGGTCCCTCTATTTAGGATCGAGAAATATGAGCGGGTCAACAGTACTAAAAACGCTTCAACGATCGAGATCACAGGTCATTCCCCTCTCCTGGATGTACGTAGATGTTTATGCATGCATGCATGAGTGGATGCTAACTTCATTAGTTTCTGATGCGACTAAGGCGGATCTCATATTCGGAGGCGGTGAATATTCATTGACCTCATTTAAGTTCATTCCCCCGCCCCCTTTTTTTTTATAAGCATGGCAATAATAAGGGAATGTAGATAATGTGCTTCTAGGTTTACCTCTCAAATTTTGCTACTTTCATGAATGTATTATTACATTTCAAGGTATTCGTTCATTGCCCACAGAGTTATCGAGCATTTGTGACTGTATGCATCTCTTCCTTTCGATGCTTTGCTCATTTAAAATGGCAAGTACTCCCAATATATCTCACCACTCAAGTCGCTATGACCATGAAGCCTCTTCGAAGCAATTGACACGATGAGGGCAAAGATGCCCACTCTCACGCTCTTCACACTCACCGTGATGCTGCCCAATGTGACGGCGGGAACCGAGAACGCGACCGACTGGACGTGCACGGCGTGCGAGTGCGAGTCTGACAGGCTGGCGTGCACCACGCCGGACACCCTGGATGCAACCCCGCTTGCCCCAGTGCCCGAGGGTGTCACTGAAATGTGAGTTTCTCACTGATTTTGGATCTTTACTATTGTTCCATTTTTCTTCCTTAAAAAAAAATGACTTTTGCGTCAGTCACACTGTGAATCAATATGCATCTCCAAAAACGTTTGAATAATTCATAACATTTTGAATTTTTTTTTAATAGTTTGTCTCTTTTAACCATCAGTTGCATTGTGCCCAGATTTCTATAAACTTCTTGACATACATTTAACATCCCCGATTCTGCACAACTTTTAAGTCTGCATATTTCCAATATTTGCAGACGTTAGAAATTAGAGACGTTTAGCCTTACCTCTCTGCAGTGTCTCCCGTATGTATTCCAGATGATACCGAACGGGATCGTATCTTATGGCTATATGTGGGTCTGTCATTTTTTTAAATAATGAGCATGGAATACATTTGTCGTAAAAGTTGTGAACATTTTTTAATACAATGGCTCCTTGAATCATTTAGTCCACAACCGTGGCCATTCGCGAAAACCTAACGGCGCATTAGGCGAACATCACGCAGGCCCAGCATAGTTTGAAGCCATATTGGTTCCATGTTCATGGTCTTCGTCCTGAACTTGTTACTCGGACCATCTATTTGTATCCTAACGAGAAGGAATCCTTTCAGCTGATATCTTCTCATGTTTTCCGAATGGAGGCGCATGCGTTGTCCACTCATTCGCTGGTTTGTTGTTGCTTTTCGATTTGCATGTTTCAGGAGAAGGCCATCTTTTTTTCAGATGTTCACAGACCGATAGCATACACCTGATGAAAGTATCAATATCCAATATACCCTCAGGACCTGGAATTCCACATTCTAATACCATTTTTTCATTCCATTCTTTCTCCTTCCATTCTGCTATTCTTCTCTTAAATCATGGGTATGAGTGTCAGATAATCACTTGTACCTGAATAGAGTTTTCATGAGAGGAACGGAGGCATCATCGCTGTTTTTCCTTGTTTTCAATGGATTAGCATTTATTCCAAAACATGGTAAATATTGGTTTTTCTGAACAGAACACTTTTCAATTCTCTGAAATAGAGAAAAATGCGAATTTTCGAAATTACAATGGCGCGACCAACTGAAAAATGACCTTTCCTCTCCGCTTCTCATGAGCGTCACACAAGCAGCTGGCAGTTGTCTCGCAAGGTTGCCACATGTCGTCTCCTTCTTGAGTTCCATTAGCTTAATGTCTCAGGGTTGTCTACTGGAAGAAAAACCTTCCCGCTTAAGGTTCATACTATTCTGCTCTCTCGCGCGTAGGCGTGATGGCACGGGGAGTCGCATCGGGTGATGAAATTTTGCATAAGCAGCCTCTCAGTCCTATATCAATTATGTATGCATATTGGCGTAAAAAGGAAGGTGCAATAAACCTCACGAGAAAATCCTATAATATTCCTATAGTATTCAATAAGAATCCAATGATAATTTTATGTTTCAACAATCTCATAGGGTCCCCCAATCGCCATATGCAGGCATATCCCCAATTGGGACAGAATTGATCGAAATCACGATATCGTGATAATTGGCATACCCCTTTAATGACAAGAATAAGCTGCAGTGTTAAACTCATTATCACTGGTAAATTGAGTGTTGCTAAGATGCTAATGTGTTGCTAAGATAAAGAAACGTCTAAATCCCATTTCAGTATTCCTGCTTCGCTGCTTCTTATGCAACAAAGGACTTATGTTTCTAAAATGTACAAGTGAAGTGCCTGTTCTTTTCTTGATGACCATTTCGAAATCAAATTTCAAACATTTTGATATCGAAAGCTTTCCGCATTGTGTTACAATTCTGATGTGAACCTTGCCTTGCTTCAGGGAAATCCGGGACCAGAGAGACCTCGTGACCCTGGACGATGGCGTGCTGTCTGCCTATACAAACCTGGAGAAACTGTACTTCATTTCATTATATTTAAACAAATATTTTCCAGTTTATTCGCCCTTTGAAAAATTGATATAAACTTTCAGCTTACTTTTCGCCGAGGCGTGCGATGGCTGACCTTTGACGCAACGTGTAAAATCACGTAACCGCTGGCAAAGTTCCTATCTCCTGGCGGAGCAATCATTAGGATATATAGGCAACTTTCCCCACAATAACCGTCAAAAATAAAGATCCTGAAATGCCATGGAAACCCAATTGAGGGACGTCTCGCTCATCTCGTGCGTCATCCAAAGTTGCTTCTCTTCCCAGTGATTTATGGATTTATGTCAATAAATCCAAATCACTGGACTGAAAAAGTTGCGCATCTCAGGAATATGTAGCAGGTAATTTCAAGAAATTAAATTATTCGTTAAGGATTGCACCTTCCTTACCAATATTACATAATGAAAATCGTTTGCATGCGTGACGAACCACACTCAAGTTAGTTTTATTTATTAAAAAAGGTGCATGGTGTAAACAGTAAGCTTTTGAAGACCGAAAGATCTGGACTGACACCCGAGGGTGTGTGGGCAGGCATGTGTCCATAAGTGAGCTTGCACGCACGTGCGCGTGTCGGGCAGGACTCGAATTTGTTCGTGTCTATCTCAGACGACTTAGCGTATTTTTCCCCCAGCCGCACTCTCAATTTTCTTGTCTGGCACCATTCCGAGGCACTGTTAGAACCTCTTAATTGAAGCAGAAAGCAAGATGGGCCAATCAAAAAGTTCATGGATTTATTTTTATGCCAGGACAACCATATCGTCCGATGAAAGGTGATATGGCCCCCTTGAAAGTTCTCCCCCCATGAGTCAATGCGTATATTCCCAGGGGAGCAGAATTACTTCTAAGTTTGCAGTGCGTCTTATTGGAGAGTCTTCAGGTCTTCTGTCGTGGAACTCGTGCTTACATAAGGATCGGCGTATTCCTTCTTCGACATTATATTGAGCCGCGGAAAGAGGAAGCAGTCACACCACCCAAATTAATGTGATAATGAAGTGGAATTTGAAAAATGTGGGTACAACGATGACGCATGCATGAACGTCTCTTTCTACCGGGATTTTCACGATGACCTCATTATTTGGCAAAATTTGGCATAATGCTTGATGACTGATATCAGCCAGCCACTATTTTCACTGGAATCATCACCGTACGGCTGTTTCCTCCTCCTCCGGCTCGATTCCCTGTCGAACGGTAGAAGTTTGTATGACTGGGACTCGAACTGCAGGCCCTTTCCATGAGACGGGCTGCAGGCGACACGAAACAACGCCAGCTGGAACGAGTGCATGGGCTCGCAGGGCACAACGTTCAAAGGGGACCGTGTGACGTTGGAGTGTAATGGACGGGTACCTCGAGAAGAAAAAAATCAACCAACTTTTTGATCGGTCTTCATCATAGGTCCACATATTATCAGCGCCGACGCACATTTGGGGGAGGTGTCTTTCCATTGTGGGACATGAATTTCCTTGCCTCAAAGGAAAACACGAAGAATGCATTTAAAAAATGAACCTCATTATTTGGCTTCCATGTGTAACCTAAAATATATTTGTACTTCTATGATCATGGAACGCTAGAGTTTTGAAGATTTGACTTTTTCAGGATTCTCACGGATTCGGGTCTTCGGAGTCTCGGCAACGACACCTTTGCCGGAAATCTCCTTCTCCGCCATTTGTAAGCCAATTTCAGCCAATTTTCATTTTTGTGTAAATATAAGACACTGGCAGGGTGGAGTGATTTGATCGGTTTTTTTAAACCTCTAGCTGCAATGGGCACAATAGTCATCAAATATATTTTGGTTCCAGCCACAGCACAAAATTATTAAGAGCAACGATTTCAGAATTTCAGAAAATAGCAGTTGAGTGGAGAGGTGAACGAAAGGGAAATGGGAATAAAGAAATGCACTGCATTTTGACCAGAGATATTTCAGCTGATATTCGAGGCTGGAGGAAAGAGCGAAAGACCTTTCCCTTTTCGCCTGTCATCTAACTGCAATTCTTTTGTATTGAACTTTTCCCACTGGAGCCGATGTGATTTCCCAAATACCTCGAGCGGGCTTTGCTCCCTAGAAAAAATATCCACAGCGGACTTTACGATTTCCGAATCATTCATTGGAAAAAGCTATCACAAAAAGCCCATTTCAGGAAGTCCGCGGCTCTTCCAATTTCTTGAAGTGAGGTCACTCCAGAAAGTGTATTTCGTCCCATGTTCTGCAGAGACCTGTCCGGGAACGAAATCTCGAGTTTTCCCTGGTGGATTGTGTCGCACCTCAGTTTAGAGCGACTGTGAGTTTCCTTTTCCTCACATGTATTTCGCATGCAAATAATGGCCTAATTTCCTTAATGCTCGCGCAATTATCCTAGCCGCACGAGGCCTTCGGCTTAATTACACTAATAACGTGGAGGTTCCTCGATTACCTGACAAAATGTTTCCACAAGGATCAATTATAAACGATAGCTTCCGGAATCTGCATTTTGGGAGTCAGCGAATTCTCCATGAATGTAGCCCGAAATGCCTAGGCCGAAGATGAGAAACACACTCTTGGAAAAAAGCGGGCGATAACTCTATTTTTCCTCTCTTTTTTCCTCCTCCCTCTCTTTTTTAGTCTTGAATAATAAATTTAAAAAGGCCAAATTAGAGTTTTTTTTCTCTCTCTCTCCTCAGAGTAAAAGGGAGGGAATCTGAAATCAGAGTTTCGTAGAGTGCAAAGTTGAACTTGTCAGAGAGAAGAGCTGAATTTTTCATATTCTTGTGGCAGTGGGCGGCTCCCGAGAAGCTCAATAATTGATGGACGTCAGTTTTGCGTCAGTGGGTTTTCCGTCTCTGCAATATGTTAACCTACTTCCAGCGGTACACAAAAAAACTCCCCGGCTTAAGCGAGACCACGAGGAAAATAGCGAAGCGAATGCTTCATAAAACTTCTCAGAGAGTCATAAGAGCCGCAAAACGCAACCATTTCCCTGAAGAACATAATCGCCTCGAAGAAAAGACAGCGCCGAGAGAAACGCCATCCATGCATATTCAGCCACCCACAGGAAAATTATATCCGAGGAGGAAGCGGATCCGGTTTCGCATCCTCCTGAGACCTGGCGGATGCGAAAACTTCTATCATCACCTCAACATTCATGGCGCTGCCTGAGGAAATGAGATTTCACGCGTTCGTCCTTCATTCCTTATCATCAAATGAGAAGGCGCAAATCTCCATACCATAGGATTCTAATTAGTGAAGTCCGTGGACCGTTCCGGGGGTGTCTACCATGGATGCCGTAATCAGGCAACTCGATGGAATTCGTACGAGAACTTCACGTCATTCTTCCTTCGTTAAATTTGCTTCGATCGAACTACGTCGGCCGCGCTCGTTTTCCTCAGGTTTCATCTGCTGCTATCCTCAGCGGGACGAACGTAACGTAGAATTCGAGGGAACGTAGAATCCCATGCAGGCAAGATTAAGTGGTTCATGAGCTGGAGTTTCTCTTCGATGGATTTCTGAAGGACCCTCGACGGAGATGTCGGAATTGAATCCATTTGTCGCACAGGCCCGAGCGGCGATTCCCATCCGTCGGAAGATAACGCAACTCCTTACTTCGCATCAACAATTCGTCCGTTTTAAATTGCACCACTCGGATTTAAGACGTTTCCGGTTCGATAGTGTCATTTTTCTCTCACAAAATTATGACAAATGTTATTGCTAACATTCAAGTCCTAAGACCTTTTCGAAAACATATTTGTTCATGAGTTTATGAAGTTCATTAAATATTTAATTTTTTCTGAATAAAAAAAGAAATGAAATTACCGTTTCATGTTGCCCGCAACATCCATTAACAAACAAATCGCAAGTCAAAACGACGGACGGAACTCTTCTAAGGTAAAAAAAAAAAACATGGACCCTCAGTCGTTTAACGGTTCCTCATTAATCTATGGAACTCTCTATCTATGGAACTCTATCTCGTCGATATGAGATTACAGGAGTCAAGCCATTAGCTTTCTGCGTTCTTTCCATGCCCTTCGCGACAGCTGCGGATGAAAGTCTGATGAAGATCACGTGATAATGCGCGTTGACGACAAAATCAATGGAAATCTGGGGTAAAATACATTTCTTCTCGAGATGATGATATGCAATAGTGGTAGTGATAACATTTTTTTCAGCAATATTCATCGGAATTAAATTACGACCGAGGCTTTCCTTGTTTACGTGACCCTTTGAAGGCCGGAATGAAAACGACTGGAAAATCCATTTTCTTCTTCGCAAGATGGGACGAACCGGGAGAATTTAATAGGAAAGGGGCAGGGAAATTAACCGCTTTCACTATGCACTTTTTCCACGCAACCTTAATTTCCCTATCGATTAAAAATTTTCTCCGCGTCAACAGACCAAGTGCAAAATAAATATATCGAAAAGATTAAAAATATCTGATGAGCTGATGAGGATATGTTCATTATTTGAAACGGAGAGCCTAACCCCGCGATCTCTTTCGATTCCATTGGACAGGGAACTGCGTGGGAATCCACTGGAATGCGTCTGCTCGAATTCCTGGATCCTCCAAAGGAACACCCGTCGTCAGGGCTCTTTCCAGGGACGCGCCGTCGAGGGAGGGAAGACTTGCCAGATCCTGGACAGCATCTGCGGTTAGTTCCTTGTTAGATGGAATGTTGGTGAACCTGAATTAGCGTCGGCTAATTTCGGCTTCACCGTTAATCGAACGTTAATCGAACGTTAATCGAACGTTAATCGAACGTTAATCGAACGTTAATCGAACGAAACTGAAATCGGTTTTTCGGCTCCCCGTTCGGAAGAACTCCGACTCCGTATTCCAAGTCCGATCGTAGAAATGACTCTTGATGGATTTTTCCATTTAGCCGTGCCTGAGGTGAAGGTGCATCCGGAGGTGATCTCGGTGAAGGAGGGCGAGGCCTTCGAGGTCAACTGCTCCGCCGTGGGGAAACCCGTTCCTCAGGTAATGCCAATGCAGTTTTTGGTACGATCGGTACCTTTGGGAAACAATGTTTTTGTGCTTCGTATAGTATTTTTGACGCCCTCAGAAGTTGGTACGACTCAACGAAGCGGTAAATAAAACTTCTACTCTTGAAATATAGATATTTTTCTACGAAAGAGGAACAATTGATCCTTTCAGTCTCGGCAGGACTCGGGAGGACATTCTTATTCGCATACTTCCGAGGGTAATACATGATTCCCCGTGACTGAATTTCGAATTGGCACATTTCCGGTTAATGTTTCATTGTAGATGGCCGCACGAAGAAAAATCCTTTTTTTTTGCACTATTACAATTTTTTTCCGATTCGGGACAGAGACGGAACCGATCCGGTCCTCCAGATCAGCCCGATTCTCATCGAAAAAGTAAAGTTTCGACGACCCAAAATTGCTGAATGTGCATCGACAGCCTCCTCACGGTTCCTCACGGTTTCAATTGCCCGTCGATTCCGCGGATGCTCTCAGTTTCCCAGAGATTCGAGCGGATCTTGAAAGATACCCTTTTGAATGCAGTATTTGGCAGGGGGAATCGCGGAAGTCGCACGAATCGGCTTTTTTTTACCGTGCAGATTATTTGCAATGCATAGTTGTGCTGTTTCCGATAAATCCCGAGTCTTCTTCGGATAATCCCAGCGGAAAGATGATCATCTCCAATCGGAGTTTTTAATTTATTTGGGATGTCATACCGAAAAACCGAAAAATCAGTAATCGGGTAGATACGCATTGTGAAATCTGAAAGCTACGACGCCAATTATCTGCTCTGCATTTAATTTCTTCTAATAAAATAACTCAGTCTGCATCCATTCTCAATCTGCTGGAAAAGCCGTTTCACACTTCGTATTTTGCACGTGGCGCGTACACGCACGCGACATACGTGTCAGTTTTCGCATTTGCATGTGGACTGAACTCCGAACGTCAACGGTAATTTTCCTTCTTTCACGCACAGATCACGCCCATAAGGGCATGCACGTGGACTCACTTGGGTCCCACCGCGCGAACGTGCGACACGCAAAAAACGCTGCGCGTGAAACGGATTTGATTCGGAATTTCTTCGTCAGCAGGTTCTGGGCGTTCAACAGCAGAGGCCAAATGAAAATTTATATCACGAAATTCGGAGGTTTTTAGCGCTTCGCACAGCGCATAATTCCGCTGGAGATCCTTGTCCTCTTCATCCGCCTTTTTTTTTGGAATTTCATTCTGCGAAATCGATGAGGTCCCGAGTAAATTGATAAAATAAAAAAAAATAAAAAAAAACCCTCCATCTTCATAGAAGAAACTTCGAAACCTGATTGTTCCATTAAAAATTTTTCGAGCCAAGGCCGAACAGAGATACGCAGCAGAGCCATGATGGAAACATTATTTTTGCGGACCGACGATGATACGCAATATATGTTAAATGGCTTATGGTTAACCGACCGTGACAACGGAGTGATGCCGATCCAGGCGAAAGAGACGGGGCGGATGAATCCACGTGTGATCCGATGCGGCCCAAAGGAGGAAATTATTCCCAGAGACTCAGCTCATCTTGGGGGGGGGGGGGGGGGGGGGGGGGGGGGGGGGGGGGGGGGGGGGGGGTTGGGGGGGG
>CAJPEV010003198.1:0-33584 GCA_905338385.1 Darwinula stevensoni | reverse complement strand
AAAACGTGCTCGTCTCTCTGCTCCCTGAGACGTCGTGGCGCCATTTGTGAAAATTCGCGTTTCGCGAATTCGCTTCTTCCCTCGCTCATTCTCCGAAGAAACAGTGCATCGTGAAAAGAATGCTGCAGTTTTTAGAGACCGTCCCCATTCGTCTTCGTGCCAAAGGGCGCGATGATTCAAAGAACCGTTTTCCCTGGAAGTTCGAAAATATACCTCAAAATCTCCCTATTTTTGCATGGTGCCTCACATCCATGGTCATTTCTCGAGAACGAGATTGAAATTCATAATTTCAACAGACAGAATTGTGGAGAAGTCTCTTGAGCAGCTTCAGGTCCGTTTTCAGACAAATCTGTTCACCCCCCTCAGATCCTTAGGGATTTTACTGAAACCAAGTTTGACATTTTTCGGCATTTCGGAAACAAAGAGCCATTTTCTCCCCTTTAATGGGAATTAATAGTATATGGAATATTTTTCTTACAAGGAGGAGCATTTCAGGAATCCAATGGTTCCAAAATCCTTTATTCATTCCACTGGATATGCAAACGGGAAAATTCGTTTTCCCTGGAAGTTCGAAGATGTACCTCAAAATCTCCCTATTCTTGCATAATGCCTCACATTCATGGTCATTTCTCGAGAACGAGATTGAAATTCAAAATTTCAACAGACAAAATTGTGGAGAAGCCTTTTGAGCAGCTTCAGGTTCATTTTTAGACGAATCTGTTCACCCCCCTCAGATCCTTAGGGATTTTACTGAACCCAAGGTTGACATTTTTCGGCATGATAGCTATATTATGTGCTGTTTCTTCTCTCTGGGCATCAGGATCCCCATATAACTTACTATAAAATGAGGGGTATGTATAAGGATTTGAATGACACCAAATTTGTGAAATTCATTCCAGTCATTAGGAGATAACAATATTTTAAACAGAATCGGTAGGAAAATTCACGCTGCGTCGGCCGGCTGTTCCCGGTTGCGGTTTCCTTGAAAGAGCAACAGAAAAAGGAAGGAGAGAGAAGCGAGCGAGTGGGAGAACAGATTCGTCTAAAAATGAACCTGAAGCTGCTCAAAAGGCTTCTCCACAATTTTGTCTNTTCCCCCTTCCCTGAGCCTCTGTGCCGAGACGTGCCTGGCACCCGCCTTCTCGTCTCCTGTCTGGCTGTCTGGACGTGTGACTGGGATAGGGACGTAACTCTCTTCCGTCCCCTCTACCTCATCGCTCTTCATAATCCCATCCACGATGCAACGTACTGAATACACTCTCGTTTTCACCGGTCCATTCAAGCTTTCTATTGAAGCCTTCATACATCACGCTTTACGTATGAAATATCGAGTCGACTGCAAGGGATATTTTTACTTTATGAAATTTCATTTAGCAATGCATTGGCATTTTCCTCAATGGAATTGGGAGCTTTCTCGTCGGAAATTTACACTGTATGTGTCCAGCTGAATAGCATTTCTCATCATTCCCGCTGCTATCAGAATTAGTGGCAGATAGAAGCAACATGTGTTTTCCATATGGACTCCGTTTCTTTTTCTCTTTTTGAAATGGAAGTTTCAAAATTGGAATGAGTAAGTTACGGAGTTTCCATCGTTTTTTCTTTGCGAAGGAAGTGTATATTCCGAGGTGTACGAGGGGCACTAGGCTAGGGCTGTCGTTTGTCAGGTTGCTTTAGGCTGAGCCGGTTGATGTACAATCATTCATGAGGTTACCATATCTTTTTCAAATTTATTGGAAAAAATGGAAGGGCGCAGGAAACGAAAAAGTGAAGCTGACCTGCCAGCTTTTCTGGTCTTCTCAAAGGAAGAAGTCCGCGCGTTCATCTTGTACAACTTCCTCTCAAAAAAAAAGTGCTTCCGAGTGCCTCCATGATCTGAAAACGATTTGTAGGATTCAAGATCTGTCTCTGAGGACAGTCCAGAGGTGGTATTAGCAACATTCCAAGTGAAAACGTTGAAGCAATGTTTTATCAATGTTGTACAGCAACTTGCAACATAGAGCAACATAGGCAACATTTCGAAAACGTTTCATCAATATACTGTGTTACTTGGGTAGGGCTGTCGTTTGTCAGGTTGCTTTAGGCCGAGCCGGTTGCTCTCTTTTCTCCGTGATGTACAATCATTCATGAGGTTACCATATCTTTTTCAAATTTATTGGGAAAAAAATGGAAGGGCGCAGGAAACGAAAAAGGGAAGCTGACCTGCCAGCTTTTCCGGTCTTCTCAAAGGAAGAAGTCTGCGCGTTCATCTTATACAACTTCCTCTAAAAAAAAAGTGATTCCGAGTGCCTCCATGATCTGAAAACGATTTGTAGGAATCAAGATCAGTTTCTGAAGACAGTCCAGAGGTGGTATGAAAAATTTCGCAGTGGAAATTTTGACCGCCACAATCAACCGCCAGAAGGACGCCCAAAACCAGCGACCAATGAAAATGTCGCTGCTGTTGCTGCCCTCATCAAAAAAGATCCACGAATCACCTACGAAGTCATACAAAGGACCCTTGGGATAAGTGCTCCATCATGCAAAACAATCTTGAAGGAACACCTTGGCCTCTCAAAAAAATGTGAGCGATGGGTTCCACACTGCTTTAAGATCCACGAATCACCTACGAAGTCATCCAAAGGACCCTTGGGATAAGTGCTCCATCATGCAAAACAATCTTGAAGGAACACCTTGGCCTCTCAAAAAAATGTGAGCGATGGGTTCCACACTGCTTGACAGAAGAGCAAAAACGGCGCCGAGTGGATTTTGCAAAATTTTTCCTCAAGAAATTTCTGATTGTGATGTTAACAATTCAGATGATCCAGCCAGGTAAAGCCTTTCATGTATTTTCATGGAACATTTGCTAGCTCCTCTTTTGGCTTTTGTTTTCGCTTTTTTCCTGCTCATTGTATCTTATTCTCTTAGTAATGTGTTCCTGTTCCACTTGTGTTCGTGTTTCCAAGCTATATTCGTACTCCATTTGTTATCCACATATTCAATACATATTTATGGAGTCCAGGCCATGAACAAGCTCATATTCCTATCGAGAACCCTTTTGGAACTCACAAGGATTGAATCCGCAGAGGAGATCTAGAATATGTAGGGGACGTCCATGAAATCAATTTTATCACTTCCTCGACTTGGGAGAATGAGGAAATGAAGGACTGATGTCGCGGACGCATCATGGAACCGTAAGAGGTTTCTCTGACATGTACTGTAATCAGTACAATTAAAGATAGGTCAATGCCTGCACTGTACGAGAGGGAAAGGGACAGAGTATATAAGAATTTACGTATTTGCCTGACACCCCTATCTTTTCCTGAGGGGAGCGTTTTTACTCATGGAGGAGGAGAGCACATTTACTCATTGGTGATAGAGCAAATTCACTCCTTTCCCAGAGTGAAAGGGGAGTGAAACTGGAGTTCGCGATTTTACTCTCTTTTTAGAGAAAAATCTCTCCCATTTTTCTAGGAGTGTAGGAAGAGCTGTGCGCGAGAAGTAGGGATTTCATGCAAATTAGAATTTAAAATCTCGCATTTTCTATCCCTTTGGAATCAATAATTAATTTTTGTATAGTTGGATTCTTGATTCATAAAGGGATTATATGAAACAGATGTAAGAAAAACTGTATTTTTGGCTGGTGAAAGAAGAAAATAGACCCGTCAACATCATCATCATCATTCATCAATCCTTAGATTGGTTTGTCGCAGCTCTCCATTCCTCTCTCCGCTCTGCCATTCTTTTCATTTCTTTGTCGTTGTTGCAACCCACATCTTGTATGATCTTCGGGTATACCATAATCTAGGTCTTCCTCTATAATTCTTTCCTTCTATCATCCCCTCAATTATGGTCTTCAGCATCCCTTCATGTCTCAACGTGTGTCCCATCAGTCGGTCTCTCCTTTGTACTATACTATTCCATATCCTCTTTTTGTGTGCTCTTCCGAGTACCTCCTCATTTGTTGCTGTCCACCCAGGGAATCTTCACCATCCTTCTATAGCACCACATTTCCATCACCTCCAATCTTCTCTTCTCACCAGCCGCTATTGTCCATTATTCATATCCGTACAGTGCCACACTCCGTGCATAGGTCCTCAATAATTTCTTCCTAACTTCTAGGTAGACAGAACTTGATGTCAGAAGTTGACTCTTTTGGTAAAAAGCATTCTTTCCCTGTGATATTCTGCTTGATATTTCTTTCTACTTCGTCCATCCTTAATTATCTTACTTCCCAAGTAGCAAAATTCATCAATCTCCTCCAGCTCTTCCTTTCCCAATCGTACTTACAGTTTTCCCGTCCGGTTTCTTCCACATACCATCACCTTTGTTTTTTTTCTCCTATGTATTCTCATGTTGTACTTGCCCCTTAACTCTTCCCCCATTTCATTTTAAAATCTTTCTAAAATTTAAAATTGACCAAAAATATAAAAAATAATCAAGATTTTCAACAAAGGTGGCAGTAACAGAGATAGGCTTCGAAGAGGGTGAACGAATTCTCATTAAATTGACATGAAGCTGGTAAGGGACTTCCTAAGAGATCTAGTAGGATAACTTTTCAAATCCAGACTCATTTTTGAACAATGTCCTTCATCCTCACGTTCCTTCCAAAGAAGTGGGATTTTTTAGATGGATCATAAAATTTGGAGGGGGACGGTTGGGGTAAACTGCGCAACTCCGCAAAAACACAGACCTACACAGGCTGTCCAAATTTGGAGCATGCTTATCTCGATGAAAAATGTATGGGAGGAATGAGAAAGGAAAAACGGACACTTGTGATGAAGCATACTTTGTTATGACATCGTGGCATCTCGAGAACGACAGTCCATCTGTTTTATCATTTTAATTTATAATGTTATGTCCTAAGGAGAATATCGCAAATTAGACGTTTCTGCAACCAAGAGTTCGGAGGTATTGGATTTCAAAGGGTGGCATGTAAATCTTGACCTTTGACCTCAAATTGTGGCCTGGGCGTGACCTGATAGAGCCAGAATAGGCTCCAATACCCTTTTCTCGCGGTCCAGTAATACTAGTATAAATGGGATTTTCTATTGAGGAGGGTCGACTTTTATATTCTCGTAGAACCTTAAATGCAGCTCGAATGAAGATGAAGCTCCTAAAACACTGTCCTCTCAGCGTAATTTTCGTTTCTTTTAATGGGTAATCTGTGATTTTCATCTGCTCATTGAACCTTTGACTATTTCGTGAGGGTTTATCCAGTTATTCACGATTTTCTCCCCACTTAATTCCACGTGAAAATATTCCAAAAAAATGCCCTTCCGATATTTAGGTACCACCTCGATTTTGTATGCTACTTACACACGAATTGTATAATAAGTTTCGTACAGGAAGTTATTACTCATTGTTCAAAATATGTGAAATAACAATATTGACTCCACCATAGCTCCACCACTCCAGCATACCACTCCAGTATACCACTCCAGCGTACCACTCCAGTATACCACTCCAGCATACAACTCTACCACCTCCACCTGGAAGAGGCACCTCCAAAGTCAGATCGATGCAGCAAGGCGAGACCTTAATACCCTTCAAGAGATCAAGAAGGGGAACACATCCCGGAAAGTAAAATTGACCTACAAGCGGCTGTGCCCCAAGTAAAAAGATCACCTCCGATGCCGATCTTCCGACCGCCATAGAGAACGTGAAGATGAAGATCCAAGCTTGGGCCTTGAGGATAAGGCGGTACACGAAAAAGGTCAATTACTTCCGTCATAACGAGCGCTACATGAATAACCAGAAGCTATTCTACCGGGAACTGGGAGCGAAACCCATAGAAGTGAAGAAGATTCCTGGCAAGGCGGAAGTGGAATAATNAAAACAAGATCTCTGCCCTCAACAGCCTTGCCACCCCTGTCCTTAACTACAGCTTCGGAGTTATCGATTGGTCACCTACGGAACTCCAAGCCATCGATCGAGCGACCAGAAAACTCCTGACCATGCATCACACCCACCATCCGAAGGCTGCCGTTGAGAGACTCTACCTTCCGAGATGCAAGGGAGGGAGGGGACTGATCGAACTCGAGTCCCTCTATAAGCGGACGACGTGCGAAGTCGCCAGATACATTGAACGGAAGCAGGGAAGACTCATTTCCATCCTTAGAGAACGAGATGCCCTGAAGAAGTCCCACTCCATCCAGGGAGATGCCACCCGCTTCCAAAATGCACTCCATCTCCCTGACGACTGCGACACGAAGGATGTGAAGACGGCAGACCAAGGACAAAGAGAAGCACGATGGAAGGAGAAACCGCTTCACGGCCAGCATCCCAAGATCATGGATAAACCATCGATCGACTCGGACGTCAGCTATAACTGGCTGAAGAAGGGACTGCTGAATGCCGAGACAGAGAGCAACATCCTAGCCATTCAGGACCAGTGCATTAGAACTCGCAACTATGAGAAGCACATCCTGAAGCTGGATGTGGAAGACCGCTGCAGATGCTGTCACGGACCACCCGAAACGGTTCACCACCTCCTCAGTGCCTGCCCCGAACTAGCCCCGAGGGAGTACTTGTACAGGCACGACCAAGTGTGCAAATATGTGCATTGGTGTGCCTCAAAGAAAGCCGGCCTGGAAGTCCCAGAAAAGTGGTACGAACACCAGCCAGAGTCTGTTGTGGAGAACGCCTCCACCAAGATACTTTGGGACATGCCTATAATTACGGACCGCAGTATAGGCTGCAATAGGCCGGACCTCACGATCGATAAGAAGAAGATGACCGCCCTCCTCGTAGATGCGAGCATCCCAACTGATAACAACCTCCAAGAGAAGACCAGGGAGAAGCTGGAGAAATACTCCGAATTGAGAGTGGAAGTGAAACATTTGTGCGGAATGAAGACCACCATAGTTCCGATCATCACAACTGGTGTCGTCCTGAAAGACCTCAAAGGACACGTCAGGAAGCTCAAAGGACACGTCAGGAAGCTGGAGGGTGAAAATCTCACTGGATATCCTTCAGCGTACAGCAATCTTGGGCACGGCCAGCATCGTTCGGCGTGCCCTTCAGAATTAGGCGAGTATGAGGTCTGGGATGTGGTTCATCCCTCCTCATATCTCCAAAATACCGGCAGGTGCCGTGGAAGGATTTATTTATTTATTTTATATATGTTACTGTTGCTACGAAGGTTACTCCACAAAACTGGCTGAATACTTGAACCAATGTGTAATGGCAATCACGAGTCTAAAAAGACTTGCGCATTATTCGAGTCATTTTCGGCAAGACTAAGTGTGAACGCCCAACGCAGTCAATAATAAAAGGGGAATGGAAGGCTAATCGTTCGTATGCACCAAACGAATATTGTAGTAGGAATTAATTAAATATCCTGCAGCATCTGTTTTGTTCAATATATGCTTACATATATTAACTTACATCATGATAAATTGTCTATTCCATGTAGTATGGGCGATCATTAAACTAATATCAACACATTGAAACTCCTCGGTTTGACTCGAAGTAATATATTTTAGGTAAAATCTAAGGAACGAGTACTGTACATTTAGATATTAGCCACCAATATCCCTTTGGTAATCCCAAACATTTTTATTCCTCCCCCCTCGATCTCGAATAGGGTTGGGTGCTCTGCTGCAAATATATTTTCAATTTAAGATCTTGATTGCGAAAGGATGTGATTCGATTATTTGAAAGACACTCAAACATCACAGCTCATTTCAGTGACATGGTGTATCAATGAATGAGGCTACCATAAAATGCATTCCGACCTGATAATGTATCATAAAGTCCCCACCCTATTTTGATTAGCTATAACATTTTAAGGGGCAGATTCAGCTGATATTTGACAGAGGCGTTCATGAGTCAAGGATACCTTTTCCATGCCGAAAGGTGGCGTTGATTGAGGGCGCTAATGTCGACCGCAGCGCAACCTACCTACTTGCTATGTCATTTTTCAGATATGAGGAAAAAACCTATTTGGCCAATGAGACTCTGCCAAATAGCTGAATTTGACGGTCCCTTGAAAAGTTATAGCTAATCAAAATAGGGCGGTGACTTTTAAAAATCAAACCTTTGGTCATGATTTTTAAAGGAATAGTTAGATGCAGCTGTTATTTGACAGAGATGTGCATGGGTCTATGATTTATTCGTTACTTTGCCCGGCACATGGTTGTACATGTTGGCAGTTGGCGTTGTGGAGGCATAAGCAAAGGCAAGTGATAGAGAACAGGAATTGGCTAAAAAAAGAATGTCTAGCATTCCCACCAATCCAGGGAAAAGATGGCGAAACTCTCAGTGCAGCAACTTCTCAGGTTGATATACTGTGACTGCGTAATGAAAAAAAATCAAAACTATGCATATGCGAAGGTGAAATCTGAAGGAGCACGAGGGTTCTGCTTACAATCACAGCGCCCCTGTCAATATGAACAAATACGTGCCGGGCAGGTGAACGAATACGTCATTTCCACTTAGGGACATCTCTTTCAAATACAAGCTACATCTGACTATTTCTTAAAGAAGTTATGACCAAACAAAGTTAGTTACAAGTCACTTCTAATTTTGATTAGCTATAGCTTTCCAAGGAACAGTCAGATTCAGCTGATATTTGGCAGAAAAGCTCATGGGCCAAATAGGTTTTCATCTTCATGCCTAAAAAATGACAGCAAATTAGTAGGTGGCGCTGCGATTGACATCAACGCCCTTTATCGGTATGCAATGTCATATTGTGGCATGAGAAAAAAATATGCTTGACTCATGAACCTCTCTGCTAAATATCAACTGAATCTGAATGTCCATTGAAAAGTTATAGCCAATCAAAATTAGGAGTGACTTTATGATAAACCCCCCGTCACGGTCCTGTCATTTGGCATCTTCGAATATCTCTATTTTAATATCTCAATATTTGAAGTGCCGGTTCTCTGTGTGAATCACAGAGAATGAACCTAAATAATGCGAGTTTTTTTTTTAATAATATAATAATGAGAGTTATAAGAGTTTTCTTTGTTTTTCTAGATTTTTCTGATGAATCTAACTTAGTTACTCCGAAGAGACTACCTAGTCAATTTTCACTGTGCTAATGTCTCCAATTTTTATTTAAACTAAAAGAAATGGTTCTCCCTTTCACCAAGTAAACATGTTTAAACTTACTTGAACTTTGTGACCATCTACCGAATCGATTGCTTCTTCCTCGCTGGGATCATGTTGAGAAGTTTTACGAGTTTGGGCAGCTTCTGAATTAATAGTTCCTATGCTTTCTCCTTCAACTCTGAGAAATGTTCCGTCCTCTCTCATATGCTCACGTATTTCCTGCAATACTTGGACACGTTCCATCCATTCTTGCTTTCTTTGTAGCGTTTCTGACGAAATCAAAAGATCCATGTAGTCTGTGATGGGAATGGGGTCAGGCTTCATCGTGTTGTCATGCAACATGCAGAGTTTCTGATGGGCATCCTTTACAAGATCTAGAATCTCCGACTGGATTTCTGCACATTTTTGGCTAGAGGCTTTCTTTAATTGTTTCACATTCACCTTTCCTTGAATACCTTCCCCGTAGGAACGCTTTAGGTATTCTAGAGTCTTGGTTTCCTTCACGATGTGCTTCTCCAAATAATGTGTACTGATGACATGCTCTTTCCAATGGCACTTGAAAGGACACACATTGCAATGGCCACTTTGAGGGCCAAATATGTCGCATTCTGCTTTTCGATAATCATGCTGTATACTGCAAGGAAAGTGACAAGTGAAATTGCATTTCAGACAGTTCGTGGCACATTCGCCGTTCATCAAATCGACCTTCATATCTTCAATAACTCTTGATTGGAAGGCGAAGTTTTCATCGGAATTTATTTCTTCATTCCTCTTTTTAATTATTGCTGCTTCTTCCCTGAGTATAATCATCATATTTAGAGCTAGAAAATAAGGACACAAGTTCGATCTTTTAAATGATGCAATGCAGCGAAAAAGTACATTCAATCAAATCTGGTGGACTGCTCTGATAAATGAATAGACAAAATGGACCGATTTTTTAACGTTTGGACCACCCGTTACATTTTCTTCATTGTTCTAAATAATATTTTCTTTCCACTAGCTCAACACATCGACAGGCATAAATATTGACATCAAATACTTGACATAAATTACGGAAAATTATGGGGCTCAGGTGTGTCTATTACGGGAAATGGAGTATACTAAATGAAACCACTACATTTTCCCAAACATTACAGATTCCATTTAAATAGATTCCAAACACTCTATATATTCGATATGTAAAGAGATGATTCATCTTAACATATGCACACATAGAATGAATGCATAGCATGAATCAGAATGACTGTCCCTTGACTATACGATACTAGAGAGTTTGCTTGCCCTTCGGGTAAACAAACTCGCTATGCTCGCGCCTTCGGCGCTCGAACCTTGGTTAGTGATTAATTCATTTCTTTTTGCGAAATAGGAAACACGCGTTTTAAGTACGTCTTCATTGAAATACGTGGCATATGGGGACGAAAGTCTTCATTTTTATAAAAGTCGTTACTTCTATTATTTATAGTGGGCCTAACTTGAAATCTTTTCATGTGTCCCTTTTTGTGAGGGTGGAGAATACATTTTGAAATACTTCCCTCATATAATATACGCTAAGGGGACATATTTCAAATGTAGAAATTTTCCTGGACTCAGCAATCAAAAAGGTAATTTTTGAGGGATCTGATCATTCTGAGGGTAGTTCTGAGGGTAGTTAACATTTTCTGTCTTTGTTGTGTTTGCAGACGCAGGGAACTCCATGTCACACAGTTTCAGCCTTATACGTTTCCTCTTTATGCTTGCGGAAAAAAATGTATTTGGAAAAGCGACGCATCCAAAAGATGTGCTCTGAGGAGACGCACACCAAAAGTTGACTTTTTCCTTAAATCAACATCACGCCCATTATGCGTGCGCCGACTGCTACTTTTCTATTTCTGCCCGAGTCACTGGGATATGAAAAATTCTGCGAAAACTTTACGTCCCCAAAAAATATGCACCAAGCATATTTTGGAAATTTGACATTTGACATTTGAGCTCAATGCTTCAGGAGTCACGTTCTTGCCAGGTTTCAGCTTTCCATGTCTCTCTGTTTCAATGAAGCAAAGAAAACTATTGGAAAATATTTTTCCCGAAAAGGTGTGCCCCTATGGCATGTACCACCAAAGTACAATTTTTCCTCAACTCAGCATGTGTATAGCGACTCATGTCAGTCAGTCAGGTACTCACAATTCTCCATATATAATAAAAGTAGATTTTTTTCTTTACTCACCTATTCATCAGGTTCTTCTTTGGGAAGTTTAAACTTTATAGCGCCCTTTGTTTTGCTTGATCGAGAAAATACGCCTTTAGGAATATATGTGCCCCCAGGCGTTTTAACTGAAATATATATATATATTTTTTACTGAAATCAATACTGAGAGAACTACATGGCCACAAGTTTTCAACCTTTTACGTTTGCCCTTTTCGTTGGAGAAAATATATGTTTGAAAAAGCCGACGCACCCAAATGCTTTTCGGATATTTTATGAACTCTGCACCCCAGTAGGTAAATGTGCACCATGTGTGTTTCAGATTTCTAACTTCTGCAGAATATGGTTAGAATTAGCGTCAGTCAGTCACGATCGTCTATAAATATTAGATACTTTATTCCACTCACCATCATGGATACGATTCTGGATCCCTTGAATGGTTGCTTCAAGAGCCTGTCTCTCCTTCAATACTTCTTTGCTCAACTGGAGACTCAGAGGAGTAGATTTCTGGAATTTAGAAAAAAAAAACAGAGAAACTCCTTGCGCCCAGTTTCCAAAACATGGAATCAAATCGGAAATCTTGGCTGTCTTTCTCATCGTTGGGCGAAAACAAGGCCGAGTTATTGAAGCGAAATGATTCCACAAATGGTATGTTAGCTTCCTTGACTGCCTCTAGAACTGGCGGGGTCTTGCTATCTGCAAATGTAATCATTAGGTAAATGTTGTTGACGACATCCTTCCCGAAAGTAGAGATGAGAGAGTCGAATATATATTTCTCAGTTGGGGTCAACCTGGCGTTAGATGCCTGAAGCACAAACCCGATCCCATCTATATGATTTAAACCTTCCGAATTAGTTTTCATGACAAATTTCTGCAGCTGGGTCATGACACTCCTGTCCGCAGCTAATCCTTTTGTGTCTCCGAATCCAGGAGTGTCGACGACGGTCAGGTTGTAGGGGGCTCGGCACCCATCTTGCCAGGGGAAGGTGTACGCTGTTATCCAGGACGTTTGACTCTCAGCCTTTGACTTCCTCGTTTCAGTGTTGGGGATCAATACCAAACGAAAGGGGTCCTCCCAATCCACGCCGTAGAAGTGATTGACAAATGCATTCACCAGAGTACTCTTACCTGCTCAGAGAAAGAAAAAAAAATCATGAATGAGTTTCCAAAAATAATAACGGAATTCAATAAGTTAAAAGGGGAACCTCACCTGCTCCACTGGCGCCGATAAGTATAATATACTTGTCCTCTTTTTCGTCGTGGACAGAGTCGAAGGACAGCTTACATTTAGCTGTTCGGCTTCCCATGTCTCTCATTACATCCTCGGCATGAATTTCATACAATGCCATTTGTCCTAGACCCCTGTGACTTCCCTTTTGCTTCAAATATGCTGAAGGTCTGGAGAAGCCTTTCGGACCTGTCTTATTTCCTTTGTGATGGTCAGGAGTGATAGTGTGTACTGATACACGATTTTCAGAGCGAAGAAACATGTATTCATCAAGGATCCTGGGAATCTCGTCAGTAGGTTTTTCCACAGTACTCAAAAGATGACCAACATTCGCAATCAAGCCTTCTTTCGTTGTAATTAAATTAAGGAGACCTTGCTTGATGGAGTCATTTTCTGCTCCTAGCAAATCCTTAGGTCTCTGCCCGTTCTCTTCAACGGTCTTCCTCTTCCCTCCTTTTTCCTTTTTGGCGTTGTCTCTTCTTTGTTCTTCAGCTTCTTCCTCATCGGATGTCGAGTCGCTCATAGTTATATTTTATCATTTTTCCTGTCCTTTTTTTCTCCTGGCACATTGCCCTGGTCTCGGCTGGATGGCGACAATTTCGCATTTACCTGTGAAAAAATAAACTCAATTCTACAGGATGTTCCTAAAGCATATTTCCTATTTCGAACGTAAATTCAGTATATAAGAAACTAATAGACATTCACAATGCAGCTTGTTCTATCTTGCAGTACGACGCAAAGAATATTTATTGACTACTGTTTTCTTCCACGTGAAACGTAGTGCTCCAGTAAATAGAAAAGCCATACAAATCCACACAACACATTGCGGCGCAAGGTGACCGTGCAAGAGAAGGCTCTAGGCGTTGTGTGGCTTGCAGAGACCAAGTCGATGACCGTAGTGCAGCGTAATTACAGACGGCGTAATTACAGACGTAATTACAGAATTACAGGAAACGTCCGTCGAAATTGACAATCCGGAAGTGGTTGAAGGTGTTTTTAGAGACAATCGCTACAGCGACCGAGAGGTGGACGGCCCTCTGTCAATGATGAGCGTGTCGACAAAAGTGCGCAAATCGTTTCAGCACAGTCAACGAACTACAAGATGGTGGAAATGGCATTTTTTATGTTTTCAAAATAGGAAAGATAATATCGGAACACCTCGTATATACCATGTTCAATATATAATGTTTTAAGTATGCATACAGTCATTACAACAAAATAACTCGCAAACACTCCCGGTATAAAGTAATGTGAGCATTCATTTTCATTGGCTATTCCTTTTTTGAACCCACCCACCTTTGCCTGCAGAACTCATTACTATTAGGCCTAGGCTTAATCAACAGACTGCCTCCACTTTACGCAAAGACCTACATTTTTTTCTTTCAATAAAAATTCTATGTTAGACTCATTCATCCCAAATCGGGTGAATCCATTGTCTTCGAGACATTTTGTTGAGGACATGTACCGTTAGGCCAATCGGAGGCAAATTCATGTGTTCATGAACTATTTCAGAGAGGACATGCAACAATAGACCAATTTGAGGCCTGCTTCGCGTTTCATGAAACATTTCAGTGAGACGTGAACGTTAGGCCTATCTGGAGTTCCTCGAACCACCTCGAATACATCTGAGAAGGGTATGCCCCCAGGAACCATGCAATCCATGGTGCGCGTCATCAACTTTATTCAGGGATGTCTGGAGAAGATATCTCCATATCCCACCACATCTGTCAATCGTTGCTAAGCACTGTTTCATTCTCAGTCCATCCCATGAACTCAGCACAAAAATGCCTCATTCATTAAAAAACATAAGAGCCAGGCGCCGATACGAATTTTGAAGTAGTCATGAATATGTCATACATTTGGCACGATATGCTGCAAAACTGGGGGACAATACCGGAGCCAGCAGTGTAAGTCTAATTAAATGAAAATTAATGTCACTTTTCATGGTGCATCGCTAACAACAAAAAGGCCACTTTTCATGATCTACCAGTCAATATCTTTCTCATAGTTGATCTCTCTCCTCCGAAAATCCCCCAGGAGTGGCTACCGAAAGGGAGGGAGAAAAAAAATGGAATAAAAACTACATCTTTAGAAAGCGAGATTCAGCGTTCTCCACAACCCCGGGGAGATATAGCTTCAAATTAGCTGTAGCTATTCTTTATTAATGGAGGTAGAAGCATGCCAAACGTAAAACTTCTTGATGCTCTCAGAGAAGAATACGAGGAAGTTGAGTTTTGCTACAGGAAGGGATGGAAGAAAGGTAATAGGGGCTACCGCTCCCATTGATACTAGAGGGATCTCATCCAGAGTAATGCATTTTTTCATGATTAACTGGCTAACATATTATCGTATTGTTTTCTCTCTTCAAACCTGACCTGATTAGTCAAAATTGCACCAAAGATACAATCGAATGCAAAACATTAAGTTGTTTTCCCAGGCAGATGATCATGTATTGATTGACAAGTACGAAGGGTGATTGAAAAGGTCTCAGCCTTGAGGCACTTTCAGTAACAGTGCACCATTCTTATTTTTCTGATGAGAATACTATTGTCCTCAATGGTCATTGTAATATGTTCATATTTATTAAATTGATTAAATATATATTCCATTATTTTTTTTACATGGTCAAAGGGTCTGCTGAAACGGTGTTAAAATTGAGAAGAATGCCTTTTCTAGCTTCCAATGAGTATTTTTTCTAGCTGATCTGGTAGAGAAGGGTCACTAGCACTTCATACTCTCTACTATCTAGAGATCTACAGACCCTTGGGTATCACGTGGAAAAAAATTAATGGATGCTATATTTAATCGACGAATGGGATGAAAATTTTCCAATCACCATCGAAGACAGCAGTCTTCTCATGAAGAAAGTAAGAATGGAGTACTGTAACTGGAAGTGCCTCAGTCCGAGAACTTTTCAATCACCCCTCGTATGAAGGGAAAGTAGTGCGGGTATGCGCTTAAAGCAAGATACCAATCAAAGTCACTTGATCCAACATTCATATTCATTTCAAAATATAATTATTATACCTCGTTGGAGAAAGGATATTAGTTCCTAAACATTGTATATAGTAAAGTCATATGGTGAAATCAGGCTGTGCATAGTATTGAATCTCATTCATATTCTCTTTCCATCGAATCAAACAACGCATGCAACAATCTGTATTCATTCCTCTCCAATCACTAGTTGCAGGGAGTTTTTACTTGGAGCGGATGATGACGCATCTTATGGAAACTGTAACGAATTTCCATGAGTGAGAATATGATATTTACCTATGCTCACTGAGAAAGCACATTGGCATGTTGGTCGGATGATAAAACAAGCACCTGCTTTCCTTTCATGCACATGCCTATGAACTAGATTCCTTGTAAAAAAAATAGATATGGTGAAGAAGATCTGACTAACCAAGTGGTGCAAAAGTTGCTTCATCATTTCCTGGTTGAAATGAGGATGCGGCAAATCCCTCCTGTCCTATCGAATGAGAGTGAGGAAGAAGATGCAATGTACATATAAACGAAGGCAATCAAAAGACAAATGCAATGCGGGAAGAAATAGGATCATGTTACCGGAAGCGGAATGTCTGCTGGAGATGGAAATGCTTGAGCCCCTTGGAGAATCGATTCATTCCTTTATGAACAAAGGAGATGTTCACAGAAAGGAATTGTAGAATTAATGGCCGAACTAGGTCATTATGTACCTCATTTATACTGGTATGAAAATGAAAACTTACCGTAAAGCACTGTAAAAGTTCCCGTAATGCTGTGGATCTTGATTCATTGAATGCGCTATTGGGGGCTCATGATACCAATCTGGAATATATGCCATAGGGGCCGGAAAGTTGGGTTGCAAGTGTACTATGCCACTACAAGCATGTTGCATGAAGGGACTGTTGTATTCCCTGGGCATGTCCAGTCTTGAAAATCCAGCTTGCGGCATTTGAAGTTCTTCCAAGGGGAAGTGCATACCATACCGTGGTGGAGGCTGGCGGTATATGTCGTAATACGGAGATTGTCCTTGCCATTGTGGGTTCATAATATGATGCGACTGTACTTGGGGCAAAGTAGTGTGAGGAGGAAGTTGACATTCTGGTCGGAAATTGGATTCACTGAACACTAATGTCGGAACATTTTGAGATGTGTCCGTAGTCGAAGCGGTCCCATCGGTATTCAACATGCCCTCTCGACCTTCATTCCGCTTCATTCCAGAAGGATGTACGCGTTTCCAATGCTTCACCAACCCCAAAGTTCCGAAAAAGCACTGCTTCAAAGAATAAGTAAGTAAGTGAAAAGCAAAAACAGTAAGTGAAAGCAAAAACCTCTGAACTATTCATGATGCAATAGTCTAATCAATACTTGCAAGAAGTAAGCTGAAAAAATACTGATGCGAAATAGGTAGGCCCTGCTAACTACTCAAGGCCATGAAAATCCCATATTATAATAAAGCGAATCACTGTCGAGCAGATATAATATGATAATACTTATCACTCAAAACGGAATGGGAAAACATGGATCAATTCTGTGTTTGTCTCGCGTATTATTATGGTTTATTGATGGTCAGTTTATACTGCTTACCAATCTTAAGTTCATTCCCAGATGGGCAGGGAGTGAAATTGCTTCAACCAAAAGAATAAACACTTTCTTGACAATACTGGTTAATTCTTGACTTGAATTTCTTGACATTGCTGGAATAATTTCCCTGAAAGATTCGGGAAATTATTCTCATCAATGTAGTCGACAATACCCGACGAAGGTCACTTCCATATGGATTACAAGTGCAACTGCTTTTGCAGTTGAATGGTCATGAGGTTAAGACTCTGGTGGCGGTCTTCTTTCAAAAACAAACAATATACAGCATAGCTTTCATCAGTTGAAAGGAAGTGAATTAAATGACATGATTCAAGTTAAACAGCCCGATCATGACAAGGAAATTGGATGAACTGTGAATACTCAATTTTACTTTTTAAATGTGAAGTGAAGAAGCAGTAGCCGAGAAAAGAACCTCTCACTGTGGTTACCAATGAAACCCATCTCTGAGGCAAAACCCAGGAAAGTGGCGTTTTAAAAGAAACAGCCACATAAACGTAGAATCAACTTTAAAAACCGATTTCTTAATGCAATATTATTTTGTGATCAACTTCGATGGAATAGCTGAAGAAGGATATTATGAATCTATTTGATTTTAACCCTAATCTGGCCAATTTGTTCAGTGTGTCCCATTTTGTACTTTGACATCTACGTTACTCCTTCCATTTCCGCACGAGGATTAAAATAACTCCACCCATTATTTCCCATAGTCTCATTAACGCCCAGTATATCATAGGAGTTTGCTCAATATATTGCAATTTATACCTTAAAAACCAATTCAGTGAGTCATATATCAGAAGATATATGACTCACTGAATTGGTTTTTAAGGTATAAATTGCAATATAGTGAGTTATATATCAGAAGATAGGCATATTACTAGAAATGAAGAAGGCCAATCTAATATGCCTTTCATCAGGTATTGCCCTCAGGATTTTCAATTATTTCATATCCATTGATGATGTTGGAGATAAAGGGGATATTCTCAATGGCAGCCTCTGCAGCTTTGATTTCATTTTGTTCATTCACCCAACATTGACATCCCCCACTTCTGTCTCATTTCCCCAGAAAGAGCAATGAAACATCTACAATTAAACTTCGTTTTTTCTCACATGTTCCCATATTTTCATTACATACCTAATTACTAAGGCAACAGAACAGAAACAAAAATGAAACTTTTATGGAAAAACAATTGTTGCTGTTTCAAAATGTTATCCAAGTATTAACCATAGATACACAATTACAGATGTCACAGAAAAACACGTCCATACCCGTGTCGTGTTCGATGCCTGCATAGCTGTCATAAGCTGAATTCCGTTGACCCAACATTCATTGGGTTTTGAGCAAGAGAAGGAATCTGAATAGTAACACATCGCGTCGGCCGGAGCCACACCATTGTAATGGATATTCCAGCCAGACTAGAATAGATATATACCTAGGTAGAGCTCCTATACCGCCCCATTTTGCCCCCTCACAGTCACTCTGGTTTGTCCCATCAGCACCGTCTATAATAAAGGCACTGTCAAAGAAAATGTGAAAAATGCAAAAAATGATGACTTCATGCAATAGTTCGCATTTTCACCTTCAGGCAAATAAAATATCGGACGCCTCCAATGTCCCCATGTTACTTTCTTTCGCTCATGAAAAACTCGAAGCAAAATCAGAAAAGTCTATGCTTTCTTATTTTTCTCGTGTGTTTAAAAACTACTTCAGAGAGCGCCGCCGTGCCTGAAAATTTGCAACGGTCGTGGGCGGGTTATAATATGGTAAATAACCGGTAGATATCGGGTATGGTCTGGTTAAAATATGCGTTGCCCCGTTTTGCCCCTTGCCTCATTTTGCCCCACCTTCCCCTCCTCTTCGATAGAACTATTTTTAAAATTCACCTAAACTAATTATCCAGTCTGTAAGGAGATTCCTTGTGAAAAGCCATATTACCCCAAAGGCCATATTCCCCCAAGTTGCCCTATGGCCCAAGCACATGCCACCCATGGCCCATGGATGCATGTGTGGACTGATATACTTGGCCCTAGCTTTTAACACGCTAACCTCGGAGGTAAGCCCTACTAGGCGCGTGGATAAATTGCTGACTGGGTAATATCACATATTAGAGAGTTTGTTACATGTTTTTGGGGAGAGGACGGGAACGTGTACGATTTACTACACTATAAAAAATGCCGTAAATTTGCAACCAATAGGTTGGAAACATTGCTGCCTGCTTGTGACCGTAAAATGACATTTACGATGCCATGGTGGAAAAATAATTCCGCTTATTCGTGAACATTAAGATTTACACGAAGAGCAAGAAACTTGTGAGCCCGGGAAGAGAGGGAATGTGAGTTTACAGGTTCTATGGGTAAAGAAGATAATCACATAAATACGGGAATTTTCCGGTTAAAACCCGGAATCTCCTCTTACAGTTCCAAGGGGAAAAATCCGCCAGGTACACTAGAGTGTGATTCCTCTTATTAGGGGAAAGCCGGTTTTACATGAAAGAGGGGAAATTCCTCATTCCTGCCAGACTCGGAAAAATACCGGCTAATCTTGGAAGGGCCTTTTTCCCTCAAGAGACCGTAATTTTCAAACGGAAAAGGGAAATCTTGAGACCCCGAGCAGGAGAATTTTCACCCTATTTGTGGAGTACTTGGAGTTTTTTAAAGTATTTTCACGTATTGCATGTTAGAATCATGCATTTCGTCACATAGAATTCCGACATTAAGAAAAGAAACCAGAAAATATTATTTTTTTTATTTCGTTCCAAAATGCAATGTTCAAAAGACGTGTCCTAAGACTTCTATGCTTCGCCTTTCGTATTACGCATGCGCTGGAATCAAAAGACAATTCAACAAGTTTTGACGATTCCTTACAATCTATTTGCACTGCATGGAATCACGTAAGAATAACAAAGAATACGAAACGAAATGGTAGGATGGGCATCAGACGACTATCTCTCATCCGCCCATTCATGCTTCGAACGTCATCCATGATGGTATTCAGTTGACAGGATCTTTTCTTCTTGCATTTGGTGGACATTCTTGCCCCCAGTAGCTCCGGCTGGATTTTCGCCATGTTCCTATATAATAGAGAAGAGACACACTTGATAGATCATACTATGCATGTGTTTTTCGGGGAAATTTAATTTCGGGACTCAGCCCTAATTTCACTGCTCGGACAAGCAACTGAAAATTCGTTAACCTGAACGTGATACACACCTGAGTCGTCGTCCTCCCGTTTTCAAAAAAATAAATCCTCAGCGAGAAGCCACATGTGACTGGCGTGACCTTCAGTTCTTACCTCCCATCTACCTCCCTTTTTGGCCTCGCTCTCAGGGTGTTAGTTCATGATCTTTCAGCTTTTCCCCCCACCCTCAGGGGAGATAGAGATGAAAGAACAGAGAGATACTTAAGCCCCCTCCCCCCCTTGACGGCGCCAATGCGTTGGAATATTCAAGAATACTTTTCAATATCCCCCTAGTCACCTAGCGAACGTTCTTTTACTAAGCCCAGTACATTTAGCAGTTACAGTCCCATTACAAGAAAAGAAGTTCAAGCGAAATCTGCAAATGGACATGGTCAGGAGAAGCCTCCTTTTAATATCTAAGATATGATAAGCAGATCACATTCCTTACTAGCAAACAAACTCGCTAAGGTCGCGCCTTCGGCGCTCCAATACCTTGGATAGTGATTAATTCATGTCTTCTTTCAGAAATGGCAAATACGTATTTAAAGTACGTCCCGATTGAGGACGAAAGCATGAATTTTTTAAAATCAAAATCATTACTTATGTTATTTCTGGTGTGCCTAAATTTAAATTTTTTCATGTGTCCCTTTTTGTAGGGGTGAAGAATTCCGTTTTCCAATACTTCCCTTCTATAATCTACGCCAATGGGCCATATTTCAAAAATAGGATTTCTCCTGTACTCGGCCATCAAAGTGGTACTTCTAAGGGAATTTTACATTTTCTCTCTCTGTTTCGTTGGATCAAAAAAAAATTCAGGAATATGGGACTTTAAGAAAGTGCCCTGATGTGATTTTTTTTTTCTTATGAAATGTAAAGTCATGGAACTACATGCCACCCAGTTTCAGCCTCATTCGTTTTTCCTTTTACTGGCAGTAAAAAATATATATTTGGAAAAGCGACTCACCCAAAAACTGTGCTCTGAGGAGACGCACAGGAAAAGTTGAATTTTTCCCTAAATCAACATCACGTCCGTTATGCGTGGGCAAGCAGTTACTTTTCTATTTCTGCCCGATTCGCTAGGAAATGAAAAATTCTTTCAAAACATAACGTCCACAAGAAATATCCCCGGCCAAAATTCCAACATTTTGGAAATTTGACATTTTTCAGTTTCATTTTGAGCTCAGTGCGTCAGCAGTCACGATCTTGCTAGGTTTCAGCTTTCCATGTGTCTCCCATTGATTGAAGCAAAGAGAACTATTTGGAAATATGGTCCTTGAAAAGGTGTGCGTATGGCTTGTATCACCAAAGTAGAATTTTTCCTGAACTTAGGGTGCGAACACCGACTTGTGTCAGTCAGGTACTCACGATCCTTTATACTGTATATAACAAAAGTAGCATTTTCATTTACTCAGCTATTCATCAGGTTCTTCTTTTCCAATTATAAACTTTCTAGCGCCCTCCGTCTTGCTGGATCGAGAAAATAAGCCATTCACTAAATATGTGCCCTCAGGCGTTTTAAAAGAAAATTACTTTTTTTAATCACCGAAATCAATCCTCAGAGAACTACATGCCCACAAAGTTTCAACCTTCTACGTTTGCCCTTTTCGCTGGTGGAAAAACTTACTTCGAAAATCTATCTCACGCAAAAGGTATGCCCAGAGGGGATGCACCATGAAAGCTGAATACTCCCTTAACTCAATAATATTATGTCAATGCTACGTGAGCCAGGTTTCACCTTTTCATTTCTGTCCAATTCGCAAAGACAAAATTGTTTTTTTAAACATCGCCCCTCGAAAACATTTCCCAGGTGATGTATCGAGATTTAACATTTTTATTTAACTCTTGGTCTCAGTAGTCACATTCATGCAAAGTTTCAGCTTTCTATATTCATTAGTTTAACTTATGCAAAAAAATTAGTTGAAACCATCTCCCTTTGCAATTTGTTCCCCTGGGGCATTCACTTGCAAAGTCTAAAGTTTTTTGCAACATTCCAATGGGTAGTTATGTACCAGGTTTCATCTTTCCACACCAGCTCAATAAGCCAGGGGATAAAAAAAATACATGAAAACGTCGGCCCCTAAGAATATGGCCCCACAAGGCATGGAACTTAAATTTAACATTTTTCCTGAACTCATCGTCTCGGTAGGCACGTCCATGCCACGTTTTAGCTTTCCATGTCTTTCCGTTCTATTCGAGCAAAAATAATGTTATGGAATGGGAATGAGTAACGGGACATGAAAGGTAAAAAAAAAAGCCAAAAGACAGCCAAAGAAATTACCGGGAATTGAACCCGGACCTTCTGATTACCAGTCAGAGATGCTACCACTACACCAACGAACCCCAGACATCCAATTGGCTCTCTTAATGTCATCCTCGTCTGTCACAAAATATATTGAAGAAAAACGTTTGCCCCTAAATTTTGTTCCCCCAAGGCATGTACCTCCAAAGTCGGATTTTTTCTGAACTCTGCATCCAAAAAGGTACATTTATACCAAGTTTCAGGTTTCTAACACTTCTAGAACATGGTTAGAATTAACGTCAGTTAGTCAGTCAGTCAGTCACGATCGTCTATATATATGTTAGATTATAAGTTCTAAGATTTGGGATATCATTTGCTAAGAAATTTTATTCTACCGATTCGTCCCTCCTCTGAGTATACCTACTTCACTAAGGGAAATAATTGAAAACAAGACGTATGCCTATGTACTGAGAAAAAATATTGCACTCACGATAAATTCATGAAGTCGCTATATGTGCACTTGGGAGATGGATGAAGCCACTAACACGGTATACAGGTCGATACAGTACCACGGCTGGGGCGAGATGAGGTTAAGGGACATCACGACAGTGGATGGCACTTTCTTTTTCGCGCCACTTCCATTGTCCCCTTCTCCTTCTCCTCTTCCTCCCTCCTTCTCCCCTTTCCCCGCCCCTTAATATTGTCTCTTAGCGTCTGCTTGAAGTGTAAGATGGATACTTTTGCTGTAAGTTAGACATAATCCCTTCGACATTCTTAAATTTATTTGCATTTCACATAATTTCATAAAAGACTTCCTTAGTATTGAGTGAAGGTGCCTGAATGTACCATTCTTACCGTCGTAGTTGCAAAATATGATTCGTTAAAAGTGTGTCTTTACGGCATAAATGACTAAGGAGAAAATATCCTTAGTTGTATGGGCGAGCAATCGAGGAGATTCAATTTTGTTTCATTTGGAGTCCATTCATTGATAACGGATTCTGTTCCCTGCTTGTGAAATCGTGAGAATTGCAGAGACAGAGCTCTGACAAGGAAAGCAAATTATTGATATTTACATTTCTCTCCCTCCGTGTACAAGTGTGTCCATATTGAAACAAGGTTGACGAATAATGAATTTCATCTATCTTAGACTACAAATCTCGACATTTATATAGACATTTAAAAAAATGACAGCTTCAGGCAGGTCGACAGGCGGAGGGGGAGGAAAAGGTGGGCGGAGAGGGAGGGGAGGGGGGAGAGGGTACGATGCCGAGGAACGTGAAGGATGATAAGGGGGCGAGTGAACAATATGTTGCCCCTTTTTTCTGTCCATTTAAACGGGAAATTTCCACTAAGGAGGGGAATCGTTTCTTTTACCGTGTCAATGAAAAGGAAAAGTTCCCCATTAGACGAAAAACCAGTTTTCCGAACATTAAGAGTAAAATTCCATCCGAAATTTCCGAGCATTCAGTGGACTAGACAGTTTCCCCTCCTTACCTGTAATTTTCATCTGGAAGTGCGAAAATTCTTCGTCTTCAAAGTGAAAACCCTTCTTTCCGCTTCGTCAGGGAAAAATACTCCGATAACAAATGTAATTCTTGCATTTCATATGTTACACGGAAAATATTCTGCCTTACGAGCGGAAATTTACAATTTTTTTACAGTGTAGGCGTTCAAGCTCTTGATTTTGGAATGGCAGTTTGGCTAAGCGTTCCAGATCTGGAACGGAGAGTAAAATCCATGGATCCCACTGCTGATGGCGTGCAAACGACACATAATTTAAGGGTATTGTTGACTCGGTGATACACAGCTAAGGAGAACATGTCAGCTGCTGTCCTGGGGGATATTTGGCAAAAACACAAGTTGTGGATGTGAGACAATTGTCCAGAATCCCATCTCGAGCAAAGCGTACATTTCTATCAGTCGGGAAACCCTTGCTGCAGACGCGAGACAGTTGTCTAGAAATCCAACCCATGCATACTGTGCCTTGAATTTCAGCTACTTCGCCATCAATAGTAGCTTTCATTCCTGAATGACTGACTTGAACAAATCGCGCGTTTTACCGAAGCTCAGGCGCCTGTCAAGTAATTTCTGATTGGTGGATCTTGCGTCGCGATCACGTTCCCGTGAAAACGGCTGGAAGAGTCCTTCCACGTCTTAAACGTCTTCCTTACGCGTTTTAAAACTGCTGGTGACGTCACCAGTGACATCAGCCATCCCACATCCTACAATATCGTCCCCTCAAGAAAGGGTAACCAAAACTCTTTATTCACTAATCGCTAACTTGTGCATGAAGAATGCTGACAGATTGCATGGCCTAGCGAATATAGAAACACTTAACCAGCCATCCTCTTATATGGCAGCATAGGTGTTAAAATAAATTTAATGAAATCAAGAGCAAGATAGACACAAGCATTCCAAGCAGAGGTGTAGTCGATTTCAGGAATGAGAGCAATGAGGATATGGATATTATGTTTTCCATATAGCTTCCAACTCCACGTGATTTTTTAAATACCTGTAATTAATAATATAACTATGCACAGGGAATTTGTCTTACCTCTGCAACAAGGCAACCACCACTCTTAGTTCCCACTCAATTCCGATAAGTTTACTTCTTGCATGGAGGCACACCTTATCTTATCGACGTTGAAGTTTTTCCTCCCTGGTGAGTCACGTCCTGCGTCCCCGTCGGTTTGTTTCATATCACGTTTGTCGCCTGACTGCCTGGCAACAAGAGACTTTCACAGAGCCGAGTTCATAAGCTTCATTCTGGATTCGCAGCAGGTAAGTGGCGGCTTTCTGTATAGATACATCAACGATATGGACGACATATATTAGTGTAACTTCAATTAGAATCTATTGATGACAGTTCTACTGTGGCGGAAAGAGAGCGATATAAATATTTTGAAACTCTGGGTCCCATTGTCAATCTGTACATAATTATTCCGTGATATTCACACCTTAATTTTTGGGGGAAATGTACAGTGCTCATTGGGTTATTCCTTACTCAGGTCATGGTGCTTTAGGAGGATGGGAGAGGTAGCCGCACATTTACGTCAAATCGCGGCGAGAGCAAGAACTGTACAGGAAAATATCAGAATCAAGACAGCAATCCAATTGCTCAGAACTTTTCAAAGCGTCATAGAAGAAGCGTTGCAACGTCTTCGTCAGGACCCATCCCTCGCAGCTTGGTTTTACAGTTCTCCATTCAATCCCAATAACCTCCATGCATGGCTGAGGAACAGGGAAATTGAATTCAGAAATGCTGACCTACTTGCACAAAAGTTCTTGCAGTCGGGTGTGGAAATTCGAAATCCATCACTTGCATTTCAAGGCAACGAATTCACGCCAGTGATATGCTTCTTCTTCAGAGGCTTTTGTTACACAGATCCCTTTCTCGCTAGCTTGACAACATGCCTGGGCTTGAGCCAAGAAACAGTCCTCTCCACACCCGAGCCCTCGGTTTATCGGCTGCCAGAACAAGTTAACTTACTGTTCGAATATCAACGACTCTTCCTCCATTACGCCCAAGCTCAGGGAAACTCTAATATTAAATTTGTCGCGGCAGAAGCACCTGAAGTCGAAGGTTTCTGCTCGATCGTGCTAAGAGAAGCTGGAGGAATTCCCTCACAAGTATTCATCCCTCCTGGAGAACCTTTTGAAGTACGGGTTCAGCTTTCACCTGATGTAGCAGCTATTGAAGTGCATTGGAAACGGCCAGTCATCGGAGGTAGCTACCTCGATGGGTTCCTCGTCTGCTTCAAAGCTGATAGCGACCCACCTGATGGTTGGAAGTATGTCTCAGTGCCTTCATCACCGAGCAGATTTCCATTGCCAACTTCTGGACAAAGGCACTCCTTCAAGGTTAGTTGATTCAGCCTTTCCATAAATAACATATCGACACAACAACTGATTTCCATTAAATGGTTGACTCATGCAGGTGACTGCCACCAGTCGCATTGGAATAGGACCTTACAGTCCTCCTACCAGCTGGGGTTACCCCATAACACAGATTGAAGAGCTTAGTATATATCCTGGAGTTTTCCCGTCATTTGTCAACTCAGTTCAACCTTCGTCGTTGGCCGGCGGTACATCCAATGGGTTTACCCTTCAAAACGCAATGTCTGGTCACCAAGACAACAGACAAGATGGAGTTGGATGTACCTCCCCCGCCAAGCCCTATTCAAAGCCGGCAGAATATTTGAAGGAGAAGGGAATTCTCAGTCGACATGGAAGTCCATTTTTGTATCAAATCAAGGCTGTGGACGTTATGACAGATACAGCCAGTCGAACGGCGAAATGCAAGATTCCTTTTGAATTAACTAATGATGAAATTGAAGAAAAAGTAATAATTCTCCTAGGAGCCACTGGAGCAGGTGAAGTTGGAGTTTCCTCTTGAATTAATTACACTAAGAGTCAAGATCATATTTCAAATCTTTTCTTACAGGAAAAAGCACTCTAGTGAATGCATTTCTCAATCACTTTTATGGAGTGCAATGGAAAGACCCTTTCCGACTGGTATTGATTCCGGATAGTGAAAGTGGGAAACCCAAGGCACAAAGTCAGACATCCTGGATCACAGCTTATGACTTCCCCTGGCAGGAAGGATGCCAAGCACCTTTCAATCTCACTATCGTGGACACTCCTGGATTTGGAGACACTACAGGATTAAAGGGAGACCAGAGGATTACGAACCAACTGCAAAAATTCTTCGGAAAGGAAAAATCAGAAAGCCTGAATCACATTAATGGGATCGGCATTGTCCTACAGGCATCGAACGCCAGATTGACCCCAACTGAAAAATATATTTTCGACTCCGTGCTATCTGCTTTTGGAAAAGATATCGTTAACAACATATATCTCATGATTACATTCGCTGATAGCAAGACTCCACCCGTTCTCCAGTCCGTCACGGAAGGGAAAATACCTTATGTGGATTACTTTCGGTTCAACAATTCAGCCTTGTACACATCCAACGAAGAAGGAAAATCTGACGATTATCGATTTGATGCCATGTTTTGGAAACTAGGAATGAAGAGTTTCTCCAACTTCTTCGCCAAGTTCCAGGAATCCAAGCCTATAAGTGTACAGCTGAGCAGCCAAGTTCTAACGGAAAGACGGGCTCTGGAAGCAACCATCCATGGAATACAGATGCGAGTTCAAGACGGTCAGAATTATTTTTTTCCCTTGGTACTTCAACTAGTTCTATTCCAAAAACTGTCTTTTAAGTTACTTTGTGACTTATGAATCAAATGCCGCTCGCAGAGGGCGGTTTACCATATGGGCCATTCCACGGCAAAAGGAATACATGAATCAAAATTTCAAAAGAAATCGTCGATCCAACAGTGGATGTCGCCACAAAGAGTACATCCTAAAGTACACAGAATTATGTCTTTTCATCATCTTGGCTCTAATGTCATGCAACATCGCCATTTTTAATTTAAGGTACATATAAAATATAAAAATTGACCCCCTGGATCAAAATGTTGCTCTATAATTATTGTTAGGGACCTCGAAGGAGGGCCCAAGAGCCACTTTTCGAGACTCTAAGGTCACCGGTGTGGAGAGAAAGTAGGGTCAAAGGTCACGATTTCGATGGGTCTCTTCAGAGGCTTCTATCTCCGGCATCGTTCCATGAAGAACTTTGAAATTAGTCGCATTCTCTCCCTTAGATTCTACTCTAAACAATGATGTAAAATTATTGATGATGGTACAACGGGTTCCGGATGGGGAACGAATTTTGTGAAAATCTCGTCTCGTCGCGCCTCACGTTTGCAGCTCCCAAATCCGTCGTAAGCAACGCATCGAGAAATCCATGCAAACGATTTTGCATCATGACAAGTTGCATCTTTATGCAAAGTGGCGTTCAAATCTTATGGACAGATTTTGCGTGCCATTTGAAAATACTCTCGAAAATCACAATTTTTTAGCTATGTTGATCTTCGGACCCGGATTACTCGGGAACGAATAGGTTTTAGGCGATTTTTGTAAACCGATATTTACAAACGACTGTCATGAAGGGGTCTGCCCAATTATATGCCAAAATATTCATAAATCTCTGATTTATAGTGATTTGACTGATACCGAGTCGGAGAATCCTGCAGGAAATTGTCACGTTTTCCCCTGCATGCCTTCTCCCTCGCAAAATACCCCGCACTGCTTCCACGCATCATGTGGCAGGATGACCCACGATTCAGATGGTACTTGAATCGTCTTTCTAGGCTTACGGGTTATCGAATGGCGGGACTTTATCCCTGTTCCNAGCTGAAACTTGGCATGGACGTGCCTAATGAGACGATGTGTTCAGGAAAAATGCAAAATTTTAGATTCATGCCCTGGGGGCATATTTTTCTGAGCCGACGTTTTCAAGTTCTTTTTTGTTCTGGCGTATTAAGCGGAGTGGAAAGCTGAAACTTGGTACGTAACTACCTCTTGGCATGCTGCAGAAAACTTCAGACTTCAGAAGTAAAGGCCCCTGTGGGCACAAATTTCAAAGGGAGATGTTTTCAACAAATTTTTTTTTGCATCTGGTGAACTGGTGAACATGGAAAGCTGAAACTTTGTATGAATGTGACTACTGAGACAAGGAGTCAAATAAAAATGTTAAGTCATGATACATCCCCTGGGGGAATTTTTCTATGTGCGATGTTTTGAAAAAGAAATTGGCATGTCGAATTGGAAAGAAATGGAAAGGTGAAACTTGGCACACGTATAATGACATGATATTACTGAGCTGAGAGAGTATTCAGTTTTCATGGTGCATCCCCTTAGGGCATAGCTTTTGGGTGGGTCGGCTTTTCAAAGCATGTTTTTTCACCAGCAAAATGGGCAAATGTATAATATTGAAGCTTTCGGGACATGTACATCAATGGGCAGATATAGAAAAGTAGCTGGCGCACGCATCACTGACGTGATGTTGATTTAAGGAAAAATTAAATTTTTTTATACGTCTCCTCAGAGCACAGCTTTTGGGTGGGTCGCTTTTCCAAATATTTTTCTTTTCGGCCGGCAAAAAGGGGAAACGCATAAGGCTGAAACTGGGTGGCATGGAGTTCCCTGAGTCTACATTTCAAAAGAAAATAAAAATCCGCTAACACCCATTAGTGCCCTTTTTTCAGTCCCATTTTCCTGATTTTTTTTTGATCCAACGAAACAGAGACAGGAAATTTAAACTTCCCTCAGAAGTACCCTTTTTGATGGCTGAGTAGAGAAAAAATCATAATTTTGAAATATGTATCCTTAGCCTAGATTATTGGAGGGAAGTTTTTCAAAATGTATTCTCCATCCTTACAAAAAGGGACACAAGAAAAGATTTCAAGTTAGGCACACACAATCATAAAGGTAATGATTTTGATGAAAAATCAAGAAATTCTACCCCATATGTCACTATTTCAATGGGGACGTACGTTAAATACGTGTTTCCCATTTCGCAAAAAATGAATGAATTAATCACTATCCAAGGGAAGGGAGCGCCGAAGGCGCGACCATAGCGAGTTTGTTTGCCCGAAGGGCAAACAAACTCGCTAGTATATACATATAAATATTTTGTTAGAATATAATAGCTGTGCCAAACTGGCGTCCCGTTCGCGAAACCCTCCAGCAGTTGTTGACGAAAATGTGCTTTTAATAATCAACATTTAAAATTGTGAAGATTTGAATCCGTCAATGTGGCTCCAAACCAACCCTGAATTGTTCCATTCAGTCCAGTCCAACCTAATAGAGTCAGACCCAATGGCGTATTTCTGGCTGAAGGGTCAGGAAGGGGCAGGGCAACAGAGCGGGGGCGCGAAACCAGAGCGATATCAGGGGAGAAAACTACCTTCAAGGGGCTTCAAGGCGGCTGCCTCCCCTTCTCTCCATCTGTAAAATACGCCACTGGTCAGACCCCTCTGGAATATACAGTATAATGTCCGAGGGTTAGAGCGACAGTCTGATCTCTGGCTCGACCAATCGCCAGAGGCCCCATCAATGTGAGTAAACGAAAAAATAATAAGGCTTCCCTCTAATTCAACTGGTAATATATCCAGAAGAAGTGCACACGTCTAGCGGCATGTTACAAACATTATGGAAGACTGTAATAATGCATGTGGCATTTTAAGGACCTTTGCATTTGTGTCACATAAAGGTAGGCAAGATATAGGCTCATGGGTTTGTCAAAAATATATTAATTCTCCTCGTGTGATTTATTTTCCACTCTCGCGAACAAATATTAAAATATTTTCCTCATATTTCCCAGTGCAAACACATTTCAATGCAGTAGCTAGACAATTTCTTTCCCTAAAAGTTTCTGAAGCTCTGCGAAGCAATTGATCGGACACAGAATCCTTATTGAAAGCTCTGCCAACTGTTCCATAAACCAGAGGAACAGATGCTTGTGTAGGCAAAATGGTATGTCCAAAAATGTCAGCGGTGATTCAACGGAGACCACTGTTGAAAACTGGTGATTCAATGACGAATCACTGTTCATTTGCTGTTTCAATTTCAACATGTTGAGCTTTTCCTGTAAGGACTACGCCCTCCTGCTAAATATGTGAAAAATTGCAATGAACCTCTCAAGCGGACCTAACAGCGTTTACGTTGTGAAGGCCTTCTAATGTGAATCCGTTCATTGCTGTCAGTGCACAAGCGCTTAGAAAGCTCTTCACCCCTGAGGGATGGATGTTCCCCAGGTGTAGAACTGAAGCAGTTGCAGGAAATCTAAACTCCATAATCAGTAACGAACCTAGAAAGTGCTTCGTTTCTTGGTTTCTTTTCGAATCTTGCTTTTCAGTCATGATTCACCGCGTCCACTTCCAAAATGTCCATTGGGGTTGTAATTTTTTTAATTCAGAACGTTTATCTATGGCAGTTATTTCCTATCTAAATGTCTTTGTTGATATGAAGGATACTGGGAGGAAAAATATAATATGTTGCTGGTAATTTGAATGAAGCCTTGCTTTTCATTAGCTCATTACCTGATTTGGAGGAACAGAGATCTTGTCGATGAAAATATAAATACGCGGTAGAAAAGTCTGTCAGTAGTATTCGTACCAATAAGCAAGACTTTCTCGAAGACGACTGAATCGAATTGCTGAATTTGCGCTAAAGAAGTTCCGGGGCTGCTGAGCGAAGCCCAAAGTGGTTTTGGAAAGATGCATCCACCAACGATAAGGGAGGATCAACCCTATGCTATCCACAATTATCCATCTTCAGCAGGGAATTCCTTTCTTGATTGTGCCTCTGTACACAATACATAAATTTCAGTGTTTAGGGGCATAGGCTCAGATTTTTTTTTAGAAATATGCGAGGGAGGAGGCATGCAGGGGAAAACGTGACCATTTCCTGCAGGATTCTCCAACTTGGCATGAGTCAAATCGCTATAAATCAGATATTTATGAATATTTTGGCATATAATTGGGGAGAGCCCTTCATGACATTCATCTCTAAATATTGGTGTACAAAAATCAGAGCATCTCCTAGTCGTTCCCGAGTAATCCGGGTCCGAAGATCAACATAGCTAAAAAATTGTGATTTTCAAGAGTATTTTCAAATGGCACGCGAAAACTGTCTATAAAATTTGAACGCCACTTTGCATAAAGATGCAAATGGTCATGATGCAAAATCGTATACATGGATTTCTCGATGCGTTGCCTACGACGGATTTGGAAGGGGCAAACGTGAGGCGCGAAGAGACGAGATTTTCGCAAAATTCGTTCCCCATCCCGAACCCGTGGTAGCATCATCGAGAATTTTACATCACTGTTTAGATTACAATCTAAGGAAGAGAATGAGACTAATTTCAATGTTCTGCGTGGAACGATGCCGGGGATAAAGGCCTTTGAAGAGACCCATCGAAATCGTGACCTTTGACCCTAATTTCTGTCCACACCGGTGAGTCTCGAAAAGTGGCTCTTGGGCCCTCTTTCGAGGTCCCTAACAATAATTATAGAGCGAAATTTTGATACAGGGGGATCAATTTTTGTCTTTTATATGTACCTTAAGCCTATGGTAATAATAGGATGAGCCAAAGCCTATGGCTCAGACTGATATAGCCCCATTGACCTAGCGCTTTCAGCGGTAGATGGTTCTAGCCCATGACCAAGGATGGCATAGCCTAATGGACCTGGCGCTTTGAATGGTGGACGACATAGCCTATGGCCATCATTTTAATGATCTGGTCTCGTAGGCCTCGCGCGTTGCGGTGACAGCCACCACCAAAACTTCTTCCCAGCACATTGAACACTCTTAGCATCACCGATTAGCTCATGGGTTATTAGCATTAGCTTATGGTACAGGTGCCAGATTCTGAAACAGTACGGGTCATTTCCAAGAACTTGTTCGACTTTAGCACAGAGGGAATTTAGCGCATATGCAGCAGAATATTAACGAATAATTCCTAAAAATGCTTCGCCTCCACATTAGCAGCAGTGAACAACAGTGTGAGCGTTAAGTGTGACTTGCAGCAGTAGCACTATTCCGTTGTGGCAGCAATGTGAAACAAATGTCCCCTCCCTACAGCAAAATGTACAGCCTGACTGTGTTCGCTGCGCAAACGACTGTAGCGATTTGAGATGACATGGAAAGGCCTGACAAAATGTCCCGAGTTCCATGGTGTAATGGTAGCACACATGACTGGCAAGCAAGAGGCCGCCCACCGGCTTTCGACACCTGATTGCTGCGTTCCTTGCATCAAGTTGCCCAGCATGCTGCATGGCTCTCCTATTCCTTCAAGTTGCCCAGCATGCTGCATGGCTCTCCTATTCATGAGCTCAGCATTCGCTGCCTCTTGCTGTTCAGCCTTACGCTCCCTACGTGCAACTGGGTATTGTTCATCAGTTGTTCTAGCCATTATGGCTAGCACCTCCTAAAGCACCGATTTAGGCACTTCGCACCGCAACTGCAATGGCAAACGTAGTTTCCGCGCCAACACCAATGGTTTTTTATCTGCAGCGGCTGCCTCATTACCGTCCTGTGGGACCTCTTTCAACAATGTTTTTTTCATGTTCAACCTCAGATCGCAAAAATCGCCACCATTTTGATGGGAAGAACGGCCCGTTTGAGCGACGTATGAAACAGAGAACTTACATTATTATTTTGATTTCGTCAATCGTGAGAACTCAAATAAATCGGCCATGACATGAAACGCAAACAGAAAACTATTGCATGG
>CAJPEV010003197.1:0-33606 GCA_905338385.1 Darwinula stevensoni | reverse complement strand
TGCTTCCACGACATCTGAAAGAATGTTGGTGGCGCTCAATTAACCAACACACAGATTTATTTTTTAGCCTATTGAAAGACATTCGAAGAGTGTTTTAATGAGGGTTACATTGACATGCTCATTGTATTTCACTATCTTGAAGGGTTATGGGTATTGCTTGTATTGCTTGTAATAAAGACTGGACATCAAAGACTGGACAAACATCAATAAATATAGGGTGTAGACCACTGGCCTTATGTAGACCACCGACGACAAGAATGCCAACAGGAACATGCAGAATGTATGCTGGTTGATATTGCTGGGTTCAATGACTTCTTACATGTTCAGTCTGGCTAATCCCTGCTCCATGGCGAACAGGCAGGAGTCGTTCAATACCCGGAGCTAATTATGAATTTCCCACTTAGTGGGGGAAAATTACTGTTGTCCAAAGCAAATGGCCATATCGTGCGTTGAAGGGACAGTGAGAGATGATGGGGGAAGGAATTTGTTCGTCAAAGGACTCGTAATACATGCAAGGGGGAAGGTGGGAAAGGAAGCCGGAAGTAGGGGAGATGAATATCTTCGTGGGAGGGGGGAGTGTCATACCTGCGTGGGAAGGGGGTGTGTCAAGGTCGACCAGTTCATGGAAGGAGGAAAGGGAGGGTATAAAAGCTGTTCCAAGCAGAAATCCAGATTAGTCCCGATGTGGTCTCATCCATCACCGGTTGGTATCGACTTCATCACGAACGAACGGTAAGTCATTTTCTTTGTTCATTGTGAGTGTTCAGAATATCTCTTGAGTGCGTGGATTATGTGCGAATTTCCGGTGCTCAATGGTTTGAAATTTTGCAGGGAAGACCGGAGGTGCCGAGAACCAATGCAGAATATATCATCCAGATGGGATGAAGGTCTCAGGTCCGAGATCTGTTGCTGGCGCCATCTCTAGAGGGGAGAAGAACAAAGGACTCCATCCCTTGTGCCTTCTCTGTAAAGGGATGACTGTGGGGTCCCGTCGCTGGCGGCACCTCTGGAGGGATGACGAACACAGGACCCCAATGCTGGCGCCGTCATTGGAGGGGATGACGGACTGAGGACCCTATCTGTTACTGGCGTCTTCTTTCCCAAGAAGTGGGAATCGGCACGGGTTATGGAAACACGTGAATTTTCTCTCTGTATGAAGTGAATATGGTATTTCTATTTCGGAAAGCCCCACATGCACCCTTGTGAAAAGCAAGGTTCTCCTCAACCCCGGGGAAATGGAACTTCAAATTTGTTGGAGCGATTTTGGAAAAAAAGAGAGAGGAAAAAGAATGCCAAATTTCTTTCTTGTTGATGCTCTCAGAGAGGCATACGCGGAGGTTGAATTTTGCGACGGGAAGGGATTGAAAAAAGGTCATATGGGCTACTACGTCTTTTGAAGAATGAAAAAACGAGCGCTCGATCATCCCGATCATCCGAATACCTGTCCCGAATTAGTTTTCTCCGATCCTATCAGAAACACTGAAATACGTCATTCCATGAGCCTAAAATTTCAAGGTAATTCAGAATTTGTATTTTCTTTTCTTTGAAGGATTTACATGCAGCATAGGCGAGGTAAATAAAATCATCTGGAGGAAAAATGAGAGGTAAGGAATTGGTTCGCCAAGGGAATCATAATCCGTGGATGCTGGAAGTAGGGGAGATGGATATCTGCGTGTGTCATATCTGCTTGGAAAGGTCAACCAGTGCTTGGAGGGAGGAAAGGGAGGATATAAAAGCCATTCCAAGCAGAAATCCAGAGTAGTTCCGACTTGGTCAAACATCATCACGATCGAAGGGTAAGTGCTTCACTTTATTCATTGTGGTTTATGGAAATATGTTTCGGATGTGAGGTATTGTGGTGAATTTCCCATGTTTAAAATTGCACAGTGGTTGCAGAGAAGACGGGAGGTGACGAGAACCAATGCAAATTTCGGGAGGACCTCTCAAGGAGAAGGAGGGATGGCGAATTGAGGACCCCGTTCCAGGAGCCATCTCTCGAAGGTATGCCGGACCCAGAGATTCCTATCTCTCGCAGGCGACTTCTTCTTCTCAGAAGAAGTTTGAAACAGCGAACTGCCACAGCCATCTTCGACGGGAATAAGGAACCCCTCATACTTTAATGACGCCATAGATGGGGATCTCAGATGATTCCTTTTTTTGACGCTGAATCTTTGAGAGACCTTTGTGCATGTTTCCTAAAAGCAGCAAATATACAAAAACATTTTCCGAGTTATTATGAACCCTCCGCCGACGAAAATCGTTTCTTGCATCACCCTCGCCAGAAGTGTTGCCAATTTGTCGCACGAACCAACATATGAGAATAGGTCCGTGTGGATTCGGGGTGATATATTTATTTAACCTCCGTTTCAAGGGAGCACTGCGCTCGGCTATCGCGAGTATTAGATTCATTTCATGTGGGAGCTGCGGCATGTGGGATATTTCTCGTCTCGTTCGCGGAAAAGCAGTCAAATTGGGCCGACGGCGGTGATGCGGGTGAGGTGTGAATCATAGTCGTTGGGCCTAAATTCCCAGGAATGGGGGAATCATCATTCGGTCTTGTCTGCTGTGAATGAGAACTTTCCTCTCGCTCTTCGCCGGAGATGTATCGGGATTCAGAAAGCCTTGCAAGACATGAGAAAACTTGAGGTGTCGAAGGAAAAGGGAAAGGAGGCTTCTGCGGAAGTTTCCATTCATTCCGTTTCCTGGAGTCGAGCTGGTAATATACAGTATATATATCTCAACAAGCCAGTACCCGGTCAAAAGACCTGTCATGTAGATATTGGGAGGAACTGACGATGAATGCGATCTCCACGTATTCGTGCCGGATAGTAGGTGTCAATGTTAACCATTTCTCGTTTAACTATGCTTAGAATTAAGGAGCGTCACATGCATAGATGGCAATACTTGCTTGGGGTCTCCTATCCTGAGAACGGAGGGGCCTAGAGTCGGAAAAAGGTCCCAGTGCACCCGGGTTTCGAACCTTGGTCCCCCGTCACGGAAGGTGGACGTGCTACCACAGAGCTACTAACTTAACTAAATCTCTTTTCGACTCTCGACGTCGTAGCTCCTCGAGTTTTAGTCGCAAGAGCAACAAAAATTAGTTCTTTAAGTTTCCTTAGTGTAAAGCTTTCCATCGCTCCCGGAGTCGCTCGGATGCGATGAGCAGGAGAGGAGGAGTTCCTGGACTACCAGACAAATAACGTCATTATTATATCGGTAGGACAAAAGTTTGTCTGTCTGTCAGTTCCTTTATGCATTCAGACCCCACAGGAGCCAATGCAACCAAGCTTTGCATGGCTTCCTCTTTCTTCCAGGGAAGATCGAGGGGCATGTTTATAATCCAAAATCTTCCCTCCTGGGGTACTTTTCCGGGATACTGTCGGGTCTGGGATGGCATCGAGAGAAACGAGTGACTCCTCGATTCCGTGGTGCAGTGGTGCACTGGCTATCAGGAGGCCGGGTTCGATTCCCGGCCGTCCCCTGCATTTTTTCGTCCTTTCATGCCATCCAACTCTCTCCTCCTGGCCACCTGCATCCGAAACCATGAGGCTAACATTCCCCAGTGATTCATGCATGAAATATTGAATTTTTTATATTTCCCGGGCAACACCGGGTTCTTCAGCTAGTTCAGGTTATTTCATCACTGAGGAGACGATCGTGAGTGTGATGGGGAAGTTGGGGGTGTGCAAGGCGACCGGGCCTGATGAGAGTCCTGTGAGAGTCACGAAGGAAACCACATGAGAAATATCGGATCCACTTGGAATTATACTTAAAAGCAGCTTTTCGCACGGAGAGGTACCTGAAGACTGGAGACTAGCGAACGTCATACCGATCTTGAAGTAGGTCGAAATGAGCCAATTAGGGAATTGCATGTCGGTAAGTCTCACAAGTATCACGGGGGAAGATCAAGGAGAGCATCCAAAGTGAGCGCCTATTGGAATTACTCGAAGGAAAAGCGCTCATTCGGGACTCTTTAGGGCACTGCTTTAGGAGGCGTGGAAATTTTCTCACCAATTTGCTCGAATTCTACGATTGGGCGACGGAAGAGGGGAATGAGGGGAATCCCGTGAACATCGTCTATTGACATTTCGCGAAAGCTTCCGATACCGTTTCTCACAAGAGGTTCCGGGTTAAACTGGAGGCCCACCGGATCCAGGGTAGGGCTAATGACTATCCAGGGTAGGGCTAATGATCAGTAGCTGGTTGACTGGAAGAGAGCAAAGAGTGATGCTAAATAGGGAAGCGTCGAAGGAGGTGGGAGTCGCAAGTAGTGTCCATCAAGGCTCGGCCCTTGGGCTTGGGCCACTTCTGTTTTTGGTCAACAGAAACGATTCGGATCTAGGCGTAACGGGTAAGATAAGTAAATCTGCCGACGACACCAAGATAGGGCTTTCCGTAACGGGAGAGTTGGATAGAGCTAGAGCCGAGCGAGATTTAAGTCTTTTGCATGAATGGAGCAAGAAAAGGCTCATGGGGGTTGATAAAAGAAAATTTAAAGTTATTCACGTCGGTCGAAATAACGGTAGGTTTCTCGACGCGATCGGCAAGGATAAACTGGGGGAGGCAAACGAATAGAGAGATTTAGACGATGACTACAAGTTTTCCTAGCACACAACAAATGCAACAGGATTCATCGTTCATTCATCGTTCGGTTGCAAGTAGGACTTCCCACGTAATTTTTCCGTTGCATGCGGCGCTGATAAGACCCCAGTTGGAGTATTGCATCCAGTATTGGAGGCCTACAAATAAGGTAAATTGTTGGTGCTCGAGTGGGTACAGTGGAGGGCCACAATAATGATCAATGAGGCTAGGGGACTGCACTACGAGAAGCATTTAGACGTTTTGGGACTGTACTCGCTCGAGAGGAGCATAAAGAGGGGCAATCTCATCCAGGCTTTCAAGATAATTAAAGGAAAATGTAATTTAGAACATGGTAGGTTTTTTTCCCAGTTCGATGGCAGCAACAGAACGAGAGGTAATCAACTAAAATTGCGTACACCTCAGGTGCGGCTCAGGTCGAGACAGGATTTCTTAACATGCTCTGTAGTGAACGCGTGGAATGTGTTGGATGACGTAGTGCTTGCCTCTTCTCTTAAGTAGAAACCGGATGCTTTTTGGCAGCAAAGAGGGGGTGAAATCAAAGCTATGATTTAGGCTGTAATCGACAAGGATACGCTGAAAAAAAAACGAAATACTAAACTATTTAGCTCTCAGAGGATTAGGCCTACCTTAAAATTTAGGAACGCCTGACCTTGACACATAATATCGTAATGGGTGTAATCACCTCTTGATATCACTAACTACCATGATACCTTGATGTGGAGCCAATTCGTTTCCCTTCAAAAGTTAATCATCGTCGAAATCAGTCATTAGCCGCCAGAGGGTCAGCGTGGTGTCCTCGTCGCAAGAAACGATACTGCCACTTTTGACGAATCACCTCGTAACGCCACTGCTTACCTGGAATAGAGCATAACTCAGGGAGAATGCCTGATACTAATGGCCAGCCACAACGGTAATGCGGTCAGCCTCGGCGCACTTCCAAATGCTGAATTATTGGATGGAACGTGGAAACAATAGCAGAAACGTACGGTGAGGTACATTCTTTCTTCGTTTTACGATACAAACCTATGTGGAAAAATAATTTTCTCAAAATGGTACCAAAGCAAATTAAGGTTTTAAAAAAGTGTACCCTTTCTCAATTTACAAGGTACAGAGAAGGTCTCTTCTTTTGAATTTTTACACTTTGAGTCTTGCAGCTGCCGCATGATGTCCTACGCCCAATGGGCATTCTAATTCTCAGGGCTCAAAGTGTTGAGGGCGATTGAAAGATCTGCATGTGAAATTCAACTTTCAACTTCGAGGAGCTTTGAAGTGAGCTTTAGTGACATCGTGCGCATATCACATAATAAGTCATCACGTCATCGACAGTAGACAAACTGCCACAAAAAGGGAAATTCGTTCAAGGCCATGATGTAAACTGAGACAATGGCAGCTTCTCAATGTCTATATTACGCTACTGAATGGACTGGCTGTCTCATAAACAGCGCCGTCTGCAGTCGTTATTCATTCAAGACGTAGCAAGTCCAGACCATTGTAAAGGATATATTTAAAGCATATTAAAAGTTGGCTGCTCGTTCGTTCATGAGTTAAAATTCCTAACCTCTCGGTTTGCACTTCTCTGTCCTTGCAGAAAACTCCAGCATATAACACTTTTTCACGAAATCTAATTGCTCTCGAAACATGCAACGTATACTTTCACCAAATATTAATTTACAAGTGTCAAGAGGAGAAGAAGGAAGAAAGATCTTCTCCTAAGGTACGGTGCGTCCTGACTCAAGTACAGTTGTTTTCAGGGGAGCAATAGGGAACAATAAGCGGTCGCTACGGGAAACTTGGAAATATGCACCATATGGTATTCCTGAAAGTCGTCACGAATACAGTGACCTCGCCTTGGAGATAACCGGCCTTATCTATCCCTAGGGAACCCCGCTGAAGCCTTTCTGTGCAATCATATGACATAAATATTTAATTTTAGAACCATATACGGATTCCACCCTTAGGTCGGATATTCATCGATGATACTCTAATGTTGGCGTGTGTATATATTTCTAAGGTTATAGGACAATTCTCCTTTGGAAGAAGGGCCTCGAGCGGCAGCATGAATCGTCTCCGTCACCAACACAGGACAATTGGGAACTGGAAATATGTAACTTGGTCACACGAGACCAAAATGAAGTTCATGAGATCAAATGAGCATGATCGGAAATGGGAGCACCCTGGCGAGGACCGTAAGAGAGCGGCATTTCAGGGATACCTACAAGTTTGGTGAAGGCAGCCTGATTATGATTGTCTGAAATGTAAATTAAATTGAATACGTCATATTCGAATTATGAGTCATCAAGTGGAACTGTGCCAAACATTGCTACTGTGTCGACTTTTCCAAAGGTATTTTTGCACCAGCAAAAAGGGCAAACGGAGAAGGCATGAAGTTCTCAGAGTACTTATTTCAGTAAACATAATGTTTCGGTAAAACTCCAGAGGGCAATTTTTGCAAAAGGAGCCTTTTCACAAATTGTTTTTATTCAAACCGTAGAAGGTTGAAACTTGGAGCAGAAGTACATATTTGATTGCTTAGTGCAGATCCAGCTTTTCAATTATATCCCCATCATGGTAGATTATAAAGAGATATTATGTAAGAGATGCAAAAAATCATACCAGCAATTATATCGATAGAAATATCGGTTCGTCCATTCATGGCAAGTGTTTCGACCGGGATATTCTTTCAGCACGGTTTTACCACTTCGAAAATGAATTAATGAATGATTTACAGTCGTGGAGAATGGAGCACCGAAGCCGCGACTATAGCGAGTTTGTTTGCTCATCGGGCAAAAAAAGACTCGCTAGTTTATGATAAATATTACATGAAGACCAGTTGGAGAAAAGGCAAAATCTCCGTCCAGTGCTTTTTTCCGCCGAAAATAATCCAAATTGGCACGAAGACTCCTCAACTCCTTGACCTCGACGAAGCAGGGAACTGTTTGAGTCCGTGCATCATGAACGCCATTCATGAATATGGATGGTTGGAGGTGAAGCAACTGCGTTAAGACATGACTATCTCCGTGGACGTATTTAGTAACAACTCTATGAAAAAGGGAGTGGTGATTCTTGTTGCGATTTTTTTTTGTTAATTTCCCGTTCTGGAAGAGCAAGTATACGAGAAATTGCACCGATTTTCCTCTCCTTACTCTCTGTACTCAGAAAAAAGGGACGGAAACTGGAGTCAGCGCTAGCTCGTTTTATCACGACAACGATATATTCTCTGTGTGAACATAATGATGATGGTGCAGAGGGTGACCCACATGAAAGATGAAAATAATCAGCTGTACCATGGGAATGACGAGAGAAGGCAGTCTAGTAATTATGCATGAACTCGAGGAAGTTATTGCACGTGCTCCAGAGTATACAGTATATCGTATCAAGGGAAAGGACAAAGCTTGGATTCCCAAAGAAGATCTCCTTCCATCGAAGCGGTATATTCATATTATTCAAGTATGCGTTTGCGTTATTTGAATGTGTCTGCGTTATTCGACCGGAAGCACGGCGATGAAGGATGACTTAAGGACATCATATGCAAACGGAGACATATACAGGGTGGGCCAAAAAAAAGCCTCAAATTTGAAGCTTAATAATTTCATCCCTGTTAGGCCAATATCAATTTTTGAAAAGGCAAAATGAAACTTGTTGAATTTCCTTTCGAATGATGCATAATTTGGGGGGAAGGGGGTTGCTTCAGAGAAATGGCCGCTATTACAATTTAAAAAAAAAGTGACGAAAAATTTTCCTGAAAACAGCTTTCCCGAGTTCTTTCCAATGTCGCGCTGCTGTTGTCGCCTGTTTCTCCGCACCCCCTTCTCCCACGCCCCCCTGCATGATGCGGATTGGTTGATGAGTGATCATGCGATCATGAGGCGATTAGGATGAGGCTGATGTAGATTGTGGAGAAGGGCACGTTGAACAATTTTTTGGTCATTAAAAGGGTATGTGTGCCTGAAAAAGGAATTTGGAATAAAAGTCCTTTTTTTCGTCACTTTTTTAAAAACTGTAATAGCGGCTATTTCTCTGAAGCAAACCCCCCAACATGACATATCATTCGAAAGGAAATTGAACAAGCTTCATTTTGTCTTTTTTTTTAAATTGATATTGGCCTAACGGGGCCCATGTTATAAAACTTTAAATTTGGGAGGGTTTTCTTGGCCCACCCTGCATATGTTTCTTCCGTAGTCGACTACATATGTCATCAGGTTCAGAACTCAACAATGTGGATGCAGCATTTACTACAATTATTGGCTTCTGTTTTGAATGTGTGCACTACCTTGGACAGGATTTCCTCGAGGTGAAGTACATTTGACCGATACCACGAAGTCATTCCACGAAAATCAAGATTCAAAAAAGAATATTCATTGTGAAGACCTCTTTCAAAATAAAAATTCAGAACATTTAGACACTTCAAAGTTCACTTTTTTTCAAACTTCCTCCTCCCGTAGTTAGTGATATGAGTGTTCGTTTCACCTGAGGAGACACCTGTAACTACCTATTACGGTGGCGGTGATTCGACGGGGCACTGTGCAACGATATAAGAGGAATTGTCCTCACAATAATAACCTATTAAAGAGTCATATCGACCTGGTTAGACGAAGAGAAGGAGTGGCCTAATGATCGCCAGCCATGACGTTGAGAGGCAAATAAAGGAAAGCGCATATGGGAGTTGGGGCCCTTTCGTGTGGTTTGGAGATATCGTGCATTCAGAGAATGCAGGTGCTTAACTCTGTAACCATCTCGGCATCTGTATGAAGGAACTCAGTCAGAAGTTATTGAACAGCTGATGAAGATTCCCTCATGATGAAACAAGTGGTCGTTGATGACGGAATGAATGGAAATGATGTAGTGATTCAGTTTGAAGATGAAGGGGGAGAAACTGTCGGCTTTTCCCCGGTCACCCACAGATTCCTGGCCAGATTCAGCGGACATGTGAGTCTTTCCCAAAGGAACTAGACAATAAGCATTTCAGAACCCTTTGGTCTTTGGTCTGTCGTCCATGAAAGAAAGAAATAACGAGAATATTTTCCCTAAGAATTAAAGAAATATTCGTCGCCTTTACTTACATACCTTTATTTATTTGAGCAAGAAATGGCTCATGAGGTTTAATAAAAGTAAGTGTGAAGTTCTCCACGTCGGTCGAAACAATGGTAGGTCTCTCGACACATTCGGCGACGTTAAATTCGATGAGGCAAACGGAGAGAGAGATTTAGGAGCTTCTATCGATGAGTACCTCAAGTTTTTCTCACACGCGCAAGCGACGTTGGCCAAATGCAACAGGATTCTAGGTTATATTCATCGGTCGGTTGCAAGTAGGGCATCTCCCGTTATTCTTCCGTTGTATGAGGCGCTGATAAGACCCCAGCTGGAATATTGCATCCAGTTTTGGAGGCCTACAAATAAGGGCTTCTCGTTATTTCTTTCTTTCATGGACGACAGACCAAAGACCAAAGGGTTCTGAAATGCTTATTGTCTAGTTCCTTTGGGAAAGACTCACATGTCCGCTGAATCTGGCCAGGAATCTGTGGGTGACCGACTTAAATTCCGCAAACCGCAGGTGCGACTCAGATCGAGACAGGAATTCTTTACTTGCGGAGTGGTGAACGCGTGGAATGCGTTAGATGACGAAGTAGTGGCTGCTCCGCGCTGTGACAATCTTTAGCAAGAAACTAGATGCTTTCTTGGACAGGCAAAAAGGTGGGAGGCAATGTTGACGTTAGGTACTAGACAGTAAGCAACTAAGATAGTCAAATAACAAAAAAACAAAAAAAGAAATTACAAAAATACAAAAATATATAACTTTAAGAGGGTTAGGACTGCACGAAAATTAAGGAACGCTCGACCTCGACACGTGATATCCTATTGATATCACTAAGAATCTTGAATCTTGAATCTTGAATCTTGAATCTTGAATTTAATTTCATCAGAACCAACATCTTAATACTTTTTGATATTGCGGAATTCTGAAATATGGAGGGACTAGTGAAACAGATCCAGCATGGATTCTTTTTTGCCGAGTGATGATTTCAATGAGTTAATGCGTGAAGGGAACAAGTCGGTTGTTCACATTTGAGTGATATCTTAATTGGAAACGTGAAAAGTATTTCAGCTCAAATTATGATGGACATGAAACTAAAAGCCTATGTTCTTCAATAACTTCTTTACACTTATAACTGAGGCACATTGAATGTCAAATGAAACTCATTTCTCCCAATCAAATACCCCTCTTATATTTCTGAGTGGACCTGAACAGCCCCAAGGATTGTTCACAGCCCACGCGCTTCGCCCCTACCTCAAGATCTAAAATCGGAATATAGCCCAATTCAATTCACTGGCTCGGTCTGCATACCGGGAATCCTCTCCCTTCAGAAAATTCTTCTGGCTGTTAGTATTTCTCATCGCTACTGGCTATATGCTCTACGGAATCATCGACATCATCAATGCATACCTGTCTGGCCCAATAACTACTAATACCCAGGTATAGTGACCTTAACACTTTGACATCGTCTCTTAGTGCGAACCTGGAATGACCCATATACTCGACAGTCCCAGGGGGATGACGAGAAGGGAGTCTAGCAATTATGCATGAACTCAAGGAAGGTAATGCGCTAGCTCTACAGTGAACATCAGGTCAGGCAAGGGAACCAGACTTGGACTCCTAAAGAAGACTCTTTTGAACAATGCCATGTACTCGTACTGTACAGGGCTAGTCAAAATGATTGCAGCGGTTTCAGAAAATTACTACAGGTTTATTATTTGACATATACTCACAAGATTGCACAGATATATAAAGAAATAGTGAACTTTTTTTTAGTGTTTGCAGATGCTCAATATGTGCACCTTTAGTGACTCTGCACACATCAACTCTATAATCGCGTTCTTCCCATGCAAGGTTCAATTTTTTCTCCAAGCCTTTTCCTCCTGCAGTTAGCGATATGAGTGTGCGTCTCACCAGAGAAGACACTTGTAACTGTACCTCTTAACTGTGACAGTGATTCGTCATGGCACTGTGCAACGATATACGTGGAACTGTCTTCGCATGAATAACCTACATTACCTGTACTCTCTTGTGGAATCGAATGTGGAACGGGTCACATCGACCAGGTTGGACGAAGAGGAGGGGCTCAACGATTGGCAGCCATGAACTCTAGAGACAAATAAGCGAAAGCGCATATGAGAGTTGGGGCCCTTTCGTGGTGGTTTGGAGGCATCTTGCTTTCTCTCGCATTCCGCATCCGTCTCGGCATCTGTATAGAAGAACTCAATCAGAACCAATTGAATAACTGATGAAGACTCCTTCATGATGAATCAAGTGTCCATTGATGACGGAATGAAAGGAAAAGAAGCAGTGATCCAGTTTGAAGATGAAGGGGGAGAAACTGTCGGCTTTTCCTCGGTCACCCACAGATTCCTGGCCAGATTCACCGGACATGTGAGTCTTTCCCAAAGGAACTAGACAATAAGCATTTCAGAACCCTTTGGTCTTTGGTCTGTCGTCCATGAAAGAAAGAAATAACGAGAATATTTTCCCTAAGAATGAAAGAAATATTCGTTTATCAGAACCAACATATTGATACTTTTTGATATTGTGGAATTCCAAATCTGGAGGGACTATTGAAACAAACGGAGCCAGCATGGATTCTTTTGTGCCGAGTGATGATTTCAATGAGTTAATGCGTGGAGGGAAGAAGTCGATTGTTCACATTTGAGTGATATTTTAATTGGACACGCGAATGTGTATTTCAGCTCAAATAAGGATGAACCAGATGCCTATGTTCTTCAATAACTTCTTTACACTTTTAACCGAGGCACATTGAATGTCAAATGAAACTCATTTCTCCCAATCAGATACCCCTCTAATATTTCTGAGTGATCTAAAATCGGAATATAGCCCAATTCAAACTGGCTCTCCCCATCCAGACTTGGACTTCGTGGGCAAAATAAATTCCAATAATAAAGTTAGTACAAGTGTACCTAACCAATCATAGCTTCTATTAAGCTAGAGCGTTGACTGTACTTATAAAATGCTCGAAAATGTTCGTCAACGCGGTACGAAAGGGTTAATTCTTCTTTCAGAAATCCGAAGGCCGAGTGTGTGCTAGATGAGCTTATTTTATTGAATTAGCAACTTTTGATAAGAAAAACTAACCATCATATCCTTCTCAGAAAGCAGGAAATGTGTATCATTACAATTTCAAAACCAAGTGAACTTTTCCAGAAAATACTGAGATACCTCACCGTTACTCACATAACTCATGGCGTAAGTAATTTGAAATTGGACGGGCAGAGGAATCTTACTCCACGCGAAATACAATAGTATTTTCTATTTCTAATGCGATTGTTCCAAGGTGTGAGTAAGATGGAGTGAAATGATCTCAAAGATGAGATTAGGCCTGAGAGTTATCATATCGCGAATGAGCATTAAAGGATGCTCTTAACACATTCACTGCAAATGAGAATGCCAGTGCCGTTGCCTAAAGTCGTCGAGAATCCGTCGTATGACGTTATAGGCAGATGCGTTATCATTTTTAATGCTTCTACCCAGGCACTGGCTCGGTCTGCATACCGGGAATCCTCTCCCTTCAGAAAATTATTCTGACTGTTAGTATTTCTCATCGCTACTGGCTATATGCTCTACGGAATCATCGACATCATCAATGCATACCTGTCTGGCCCAATAACTACTAATACCCAGGTATAATGATCTTAACACTTTGACATCGTCTCTTAGTGCGAACCTGGAATGTTACCAATATACTACACATTTGCCATCTAGATGGAGTTACAGGACACTCTTCCCTTCCCAGCCGTTACTATATATCCTCAGAAATATCAGATCGACAACTTGCCTTACGATTTTTCTGGACTCTTCAGCCCAATGGAAGGAATGCTTGAGGTGGATTACACTCTGAATTCGGTGTTCGAGCTGCTATCAAATCCACATGACGAAAACCAACCAAGAATGACAACTTCGTCATATCTCTCGAACGATACGAACCAGGCAAAGAAAGAGGACGGAGGGCAGATCTGCATTGCACCCTTCGCTTCTCGATGAAGTACCTTCTACGTGAAGCCCAAAGACTTGAATCCTACACGTATTGAGAATTCCATACTCCATTGCAGCTTCAATGAGGAGCCTTGCAAAGATACGTAAGGATAATTTTCCTTCTCCAAGCCAATAGCCAATCTATCAATGCAAAGGATAATCTCTCGTGCGACTTTTACTCCAGATAGACTTGTTTGCCGAGAAGTCCTTCCTGAATATGATAACGTGCCTAAACATTAATCATTAACCATTACTTTCAGTTTCACAGCCTAAAAAATTTCATATCCGAATCATTGAATAAACTAGAGAAAAAAGTCAATCATTCTGAGGAGAATAACAATGCCATGAAGATCTCAAATTAAAATAAAATCCAAGCATTATGTTCCAGGTGAAATCGGTTGTGACTATTGCATTCTTCGGAACTTTCAGTGATTTCTTAAAGGAGACTATGGGAAGTCTTGGTGAATGCCTTACCTTCAACTACCAAAGGGACAAACAAGTCGTGCGACAGAACTCATATGCCGGAATGAGCGCGACTAAGGCTCCTTGGGTACGATCCTGTTATCGGTTAAACCCTGAGTAGTGTAAGTAACGTAATCTATCCCCGTCTCAAATTAAGTAGCAAGGGCTACGGCTCTACCTGGCAGCACATTTTCCACAAAAGTCGAACCGCTCTTCACAAGGCGAAGGATACAAACTCTATATTCGGCAACCCCAGGATACTATTAAACTTCATGGTGAAGAAGGATTCGACACAAACTTGGGAATGCTTTCCAGTTTTGGCCTCAAGATGACGGAATACGAACGAATTCTCTCTGAAAATGGGGGAAATTGTGCCCCTGATTCTTACCTCCTGAAACGATTCGACTCCAACATCTTCAAGATCAAAAATGAAACACATTATTCGAAGGAGGTAGATTCCTTCACATATGACGCATTCCATATCCATGGAAATATTATACCAGATATTCCTTGCCCCTCTCCCTCGTTTAGGAATGTCAGAAACTTTGCGTTGTCACCCAATTGATGTAGGACTACGCACCAAACTGCCTCCATTTAAGCTATCCTGATCTACTAAACCTTCAAAACCCGGCAATGAAGATAAATTGCACAGGGGGTGAGAATTTTGATACTATTCTTCATTTTCCCAAATGCCCTTGCACTACTTTGTTTCTCATTCGTTATGAGCACAGCCATGTGATATAAAAATGGCTTCATTACATATATTATTATATGCATTAGTTTTAAAGCTTTTCACTTGAGGAATTTTTTACTTCTGTTTCTTGTAGCCCTAGATAACCTCTTCCCGGATATTATAAAGGAGGAGATTAATGCAGATCGTTCCTGTGGTTGTCCTCCTCAGCGCTGCCAGTACGCCAAAATTAGTTTGCATCTTTCACCTTTTAAGACACGAATGGGAAACACCATGCGCTGGTGATTTAGGGAGAGGACCATCGAGAAGAAGTTTTCCACGTCGAAGATGGGCAGCGAAGACTCCTTGCTCGTAGACTTCTTTGCATGGATGCAGAACGAATTGAAGAATACGAAGGGAAGTGAGCTTGAAAGCAGGATTTACTGTCGTCGTCCCAAGTTAGCACAATCCGTGTAATCTTACTCTGAAGAAAATGGAAATGTAGCCAGAAATAATAGCATCGCATGGAGTTTTGTGTTTCGCCAACGGTTTTCTTCTAAGTCCTCTATGAATAACTAATGATCTATGGTAAACGCACCCATGCCTTTCATCTGTCGTGTAATCAACGTCATTATAACGCAAATATCCAAATTTGACTTAGTAATGCTGAACGCCAACATTAATATAGGCACGCATACGCATGGGAAACTGCAACGCCTAATAACTGAATAGAAGCGTATATTTTCCACTCTGAGGTTGTTTATATTGTGAATTTTAATTTATCAATCCGTTCCCAATACTTCATATGAACTACATGGTGCCAAATCATTGAGATATTGAATGCTTTTTCCAGCATAGATTCCATGGAATCATGAAGATAATACGACATTTGTACTCTCCCTTACTGTCAGCTCGCAGATAACATGTAGACTGTCTGGGATGTTTTTTTTTTATCCCTGTTTCTGGTTAAATTTGACTAGATTCAGATTTGGCCGGATAAGATTATCAGTATTTATTGGCTGTACAGAGCGTATATACAGGGTGGACCAAAAAATGTTACAAATTTTGATGTGCTATTTTGTTTTTAATAAAGATAAACATGAGAAAAATCTTCGAAATGATCAGAAAACTCACAAGTTTCATGTGGTTATAATGTGTGTTCAAATCGTCCTCCATTTTGTAGACATGAGCGAACTCTGACGGCGAAGGTTTCAACTGCCGTCTGAAGAGTTTCACATGTGACACCTAAAATGACGTGTCACTGCATCCTTTAGGTCAAGAATCTTTGCAAGTTTCTCTTCAAAAGATATTCTCCTTCATATAGCCCCAGAGAAAATAATCCAGAGGGGACATATGAAGGGCTATATGAAGATCTTTTAAGAGAAAATTCTCTGGATTCCCTCTTTCCATCCTTCTTTCCTCACAACAGTGTTTAGTACTTCACTATATGTTTTTCCTAGTCTTGTTACAGTCATGAATGAAATCGGACACTTAATCATTTATTATCCCCGTATTTGAGAATGACTTTTTGAGGCAAGGTCAGGAAAAAGCTCATACTCCCAATGAGAACCCCTTGCAAGCATATACAGTACTGTCTATGAAAGAGTTTTCAGAAATTTAATCATGTTTTGGCTCTGACCATGGTTTACTCTTCTCGTGTAGCAGAATGGATACTCGGATCAATCTGCAACTAGGAGCGAAAAAGGAGATTTTGAGTACTTTGCAGAGTAAGAAAAGAGAGAACCTTCCCTGGAAAGTACTAAAGTTGATTTCATTCAGAGCAATAAATGTATTACGTTGCCTTCATCATTGGCCCAATATTGGGGTACTATTGGGGTGGGAGTGAGCATTCCAATAAGTGACATTGCTCTGTGGGCCCAATGTTCAGCCAGTGAACGTCAATTTTCATCCGAGTATTGCGATGAGTGACATTGATGTATTGAATTAATGTTACATGGAACCTTCCCACAACGGCGACAGATATCAACATTAACGTTCGTACAACGTTCATTGAATGTTCCTTTGTTTGCTGGGGATGGACAGGCAGGCAACATCTGCCTGAAGATGAAAAAATGCCTTTCTCCCATCTGATATAAACATTCGACAACTAATCGGAGGCACTGAAATGGTGCTAGAGATGTTTTCTTAATTAAATACTTTATTAATTATCCTCAGTGAGCAAGTGGCTGTGGTGAACGTCTTCTACGAAACCATGTCTGTACAGAAAACTTCGGAGATTCCACTATACCCGGTGAGTCGAGTATTTTCAGAGGTTTCAACCATTGTTTGAAATTGTCGTAAAAATTGACGTTTGCATCTCTAATGCCCTCGATAGTGGTCGAGCTTCATCGGAACATTGGGAGGATTGCTGGGTCTCTACACCGGGATGTCCTTCGTTTCGGTTATGGAAATTCTCGAGTGGATCTTCGACATGGCCTTGTACGGATGGAGGAAGCCCCGGCATGACGAGATGGGACCGAAACGGCGAGCTATTCTTGCATGTGAGCATTCATGTCACACATGAATCGCATCGTTTCAAATTCGCAACCCTAAGAGATACACGACAGTTTCTTCTCCTTCGATTCGATAGGGAAAAATCAGGACCTGGAAGTGTGGGGAAAGAATTATCCTCGTAAAGGCGTGTCGGTTTGGGATGATATTCCGGTCTATCATAGTCCCCCCCTGAAGGAAACCCGGAGATCCGCTTTTGACCACGTATTCTCCGATCATCTCAAATGAAAACTAATGGATTTTCACCCATATAGTTATGATCCTCACTTGTGTACAACGTGTTTCACTCTCATTTTCCAACCGCCTGACATCGTTGAATTGTGTGTCTCCATGGATCCTTTCTGTCGGTTTCAGCAATATTATTCTAAATTAAGATAATTGCTTGCACGACTGTACAATTTCTTGCATAACCTTTTGCTAGGAGGGTACATCCTTAAGTACAAATAGAACTATTGTAAATAATGCATCAATTTAAACCTTTACTCCATCAGATTATATTGATGCATCAGTATCTTGTGATGCCGCCATTGGCCTCACCCGAACCGCTCAAATGTTGAGGGTATGATCTCACGAAAATTGCCAAAAGTTACATTTTCCGGTTCATGAATAACATCTTGAAAAATTTGAAAGACATCCGCTTCTGAATTTCGGCCAGAACCACTCACTAATCGCACACTAATCGTCATACTTTCTACTTTGTCAATTTAAGCCTTCATGCCTCTTTTCGATACGGTATCGTTGTATCGTTGACGTTTTAACAATCTTTTCACACCTCATTTATGTGCCTTCTGCAACTCGACGGCTGCTTCTTTTCTTAGTCTTTTTCCATTGTTCTCCGCCACAATGTTTTTGCTCTCTTGAGACAGTGTTTCCCAGCCTGCCGTCAATAAATTTCGTAAACCAAAATTCGTAACCATCGTTCTCTGTAACTCAATCTCTCAACTCAGTCGTCTGTAACTTAATCTCTCCCTGCGATGGAGTGGTGAGCAATCCACTTTCAATTAATGAACCTAGAGTCTGCTTCCCTAACTTCTCGATAGGCGAATGCTCGAATGCGGTCAATCACACGTTGCCTTTCGTCATTGCCAATGACCCTAAAGTTTATAAAAGAACTTGTACAATAAAATAAAATAGAAATATTAAATGTATCACAAGTTCTTGTTTTCTTTCAGGGCGTGATGAATTCGTTGCTAAATATTCTAATCGTCCCGAAAATGAATTGCTGGTCATTTTCTCCCTATACGTGGGAATTATTCAGGCCGTTGGAGAGGAGAATTTTCCATGTAGTCACAATTTCACATTTTCTCCAAACGATTCATCCTAACAAACCCAGTTGAAACCCCATGAAGACCTCATAAATGCACTGGCATCACGCGCTGTTTCAACTGCCACTATATGCTTTGCATCATCCTGAATTCACACATCTAGGGTGGATTTTTGAACAGAGCACTATCCGATAATGCAGCTTTAGTTCAGAGAAAATGCATTATTTATCCGGTAAATAAAGCTGCATTATCCGATAGTGCTCTGTTCAAAAATCCACCCCTAATCGTTTTAATGGATGCATGCATGAATTGCTTTTGGGGGGGAGAACGTTCATCTCAGCAAGATGTTGTTCAATGTAGAGCTGAAGTGAATGTTAAGGAAATTCTTATCCGTCCACAAGACCGAATACACTGATATAATAATTCAGGGAGTAATGTGAAAACCAGTTTTGAATGGTCAGACTGCCGTCAGGTCACCGCTGAGCCTACCTTTATTCTAAATTTAAAGAAATGTCTCTTCAGGACTCACGGGGTAAATTAGGCCTTTAAAGATGAATCTGTGGTGATCGAGACGTTTCGTTGAGGACGTTTAACGTTCGGTCAATCGCAGGCCTATTCATACTTTCACAATTCATCTCAGAGAGAGCATGTACAGTCGAATCACTGGGAAGTCTGCGAGTTTGTCGGCGAAAATGACGGGTCACCCTATTAGTGGTCATAAAATGTCATCTATTTGACAGTCCCCTCCCCTAATCTCCAGGTTGGAAAAACATGGTTGCCAGAGGCAGCTTTTATTATACAAGAACAGCAGGAATGGTAAATGTGAGCAGGAGTGGTTGGCCTTTCAGGAATGACACAGTGACGCCACATGATGAAACTGCTTGCATGAGGAGATCGTAAAGACAGAAATATATATATATTCACCTCAGGAGGGAAGACCCATGTGGCATCCGTGTCAGGATGTCAGAATGTCATGTCTTTCACGGAAGGAGCTAATCTGCCGACAAAGACCGGGAAGACTCATTACTTCTCTCTTCCTTCAACTGTCCTTTTTCCAGGTGACTCGACCATGACGTTAGATCGATTTGCTGTCTGCTTCGCGTTTAATGAGCCATTTCAGTGGGGATGTGGAGCCCCTTGCCTTACCGTTCTTGCCTCGGCCGTCGTGGGACTCCTCTTGGACGGAGTCTATTTCTTGAATGTTTCCAACTCCAGATCAGTCACTGCATGGTAAAGCCAGGGAGAGGCAGCGCATTCCGATAAAATCAGACCGTGTCTTCCGTCTTAACGTCCATTTCCAGGAATGGGTCCCATCTTGTGATTCCCGTCGATCGGCATGCCGGGAGCGAGTTTCCACCTGCAGCGAAAGTAGGAGTCACCCCGGCCCGTCCTCCACCCGAACTCGGCTGACCGTGCTTCCCTCGGCCGTTGTGGGAGTTACATTGGGCCGAAGCCATTCCTTCCACATTATTAGTTGCACTAGTCCACATCCGCGTTCGATTCGCGGGTAACAACGGTTCAACTGACGTAAATAACTCGGGTCTTATTTGTAATTAACAGTAAGAGAAAATAGGTTATTAAACGGGTACCGTTCGAATTTCAAAGTGCCACACTTCGGATAAGCAGTAGGGGATGCCTCACGCAGTCAGGGAACCCTCAACTAGATGTATGCAAATTCAAGTGAGGCACGTAGTTGAAGTTTCGAACACCCAGGCATTGGATAAAAGGGATGATTTCAAGCTTGGCACGGGATGTCGACGAACTCGATTGGATCGGTCTGAAACTCGGATTTGGCGGGCAGTTCGGTTGGCAATCCAGTTTCTTGTTTGGTGCAGGCGAGTACACAATCAGAGGGTCTTTTTCTCCATCCGCTTTCAGTGGCTGGCGGAACGTAGTGACCCGTGGTGGGAGAATATAGAAAGCAATGCAAAATCACTGCGAGAAAAAGTTTGTGGGTTCAGTTTTTTCTTTGGGGCAAATGTCATGAGGACCGAAGGTAGGAATGCCGGCCGGGATTGGAAGTAAAAAAAAAAAAGAGGGGAAGAAACTGGTTTTGAAGACGCGGTCTCCTGCTTGTCGGGCCAGTGCGGTACCACTACTCCCTTCACGAGCCTTTACTTCGCCTCTGACAACAAAAAAGGGTTTCTGTTCCAACGAAAACGGGCAGTCCCGCAACATGACAACATATTAAAATTACTGCTTCTTTTCTCATTTTTCCCAGCTAAAATTATTAATATTCATCGCTTCCCATCCTCTGAGACCCCTAATTCCTTTTCGCGATAATTTTCAGCAATTTTCTCCTCGAGGCATTCGAGTGGGACGCGTCGTCGGATCCTATGAGGTCGGGTCGATCGGGTCAAGTTCGAAAAAGTCAACCCGAAAAGAGATAATGCAAGAAGAAACATCCTGGAGATGTCTATGAGATCAGGAAGTATCTATTTCTTCCTGACCATATCATGCAACAAAATGCATGTAATGTTGCCATGGTTTTTGAAAACAACCAAAAGTCACATGCCGCCAGATCTGGCGAGTACGACGTACTGCGTGGAAAACACTTTGAAACGAGAAGGAACTCATCGATGCTGCGCAGGAGCAGCTGGACAAGCTGAACAAAATTGGATTTTGAGAAGTGTTTTGAAGAGTGGGTGCGGCACCTTAAAAAGTGCATCGAGGTAAGCGGCAATTATGTGGAGAAATCGTGAAGACCCTCTTAGAGAAAAATAATGTTAAAGAAATCCTGTTTACTCTCTTTCGTTGGATTCCATGAATTTTTGGGAAGCCCCTTATATCAGCTCCATTGCAACAGGCTGATGCAAGTCCATGCAATGTAAACATGCTAGTCATACTACGTCGATGAAACGGCAAAACAGTTTCTTGAAATTGCCTCCAGAGAAATTGCCTGCCATTGTCTTGGCACTGCCCGGCAGTCGGACACTCAACAACGGCCCTGTGTGGAGGGAAGGAAAAAAGGGAAATGGCGACTTTAATGGCACCGCCCTTCTCCACAAATCTTCCGTCATTTAGTACGTTTTTTCAGAATCAATTCATCTCATGATCTCAAGACTGTGCTGCATTTGTTTCGCATCTTTAAAAGTTTTTCTACCACGTTTCGTCTTAAAAAAATGTTGGTAACCGCTTCGGTCTATTAGTATGATACCATAGCCGTTAGTTAAATTTGATTAATTGCCATGTTTTCTCCATTGAAATTCATTCCACACGCTTGGAATTCTGATCTATTTCATAAGGTGCAAGTAGAAGCTAGTGCACCAAAATCCTTCAAGTTCGCTCAACTCCGTCTTGGTCGTACTTTTTTTGAGGTTGAGTATGTGTTTTGCTGTTCTGTAATGAATGGCACGTTTTGTCCATTGTGGTGCACCGTGGGATGTCAAACGTTTCGTCACCTCGCCATTGCATGTTTCCGACAGCATGAAGCGTGTGGATAGCGATGAATATGCAAGAAAAAGGATTGGGGCTTTATTCTTCTCTTCCCTTCTGGATTTTTCATTCTACCCCTAGGCTTGGGCATTGCTTTCCACTGCTGCTTCTCTCTGTCTTTAATGCCCTTTCCGCTATCTGTCTGTCGATTTTTGGCTCTAAAAATTAACTTTGTCTTTTTTTATCATCTCGCTTCATTCTGCGAAAAGGGGAGCGAGAAGAGGCCTAAAGTTCCTCCTCACAGCCAGTAAACAGTGGAAGGACTTTGAATGATGTTGCTTCAAACTTTAAACAAATTTTACCAAGTGCTAGACCATCTCTTAATAAATGTTGGCAACCCGAAATATGCTCTTGATTTAACGGCTGTTTCACATTTTTGCACAATCCAGCTGAGAAGTGCTCCTGAGTGACAAGTCTTGCTATTTGCAAGTCATAACATTTTGCTACCGACTATCCATGTTATCCCAGGCAGCAAGTTTGTGTCAATATTATGGAAAATAATGTAAATTTTTGTTCCCTATATATCTATTTTACGCAATCATCATGATATTGTTAACAAGATTGCAAGAATGTCACCACTGCGACACCCAATGACATAAAATTGACAAAATTTTTACATAAAATTGACATTCTTATTTGCATCCCATGTAGCATATTTATCTCAATTTTATGTAAAACTGGTGTCAATTTTTGTCCAACATTCATGCGAATTCAATCATAATGAATATGAATAACATACATTATAAGTAAATCACCAGCTTTGAAGGGAATTAATGCCGCCATGCATTTCCGATTCGTCTCCACATCTTGGAGGTCTCTGTACTTGGAAGAGTACACAAGTACTCTTCCTTACGAGTACTTAAGAGTACAAAGAGGACCTATTGCTCTCCTCTACTGCACCCAACACAGAACTCTGGGGGCATGAACAAGACTTTAGTAAATACTATCTTGCATAGAGGTTTATGTGGTGTGACTTCAGAAGAGTCCCCCATTCTTCTCTTCTTTATTCCTGTACAATCCTGTATCCCCATACATAACTTCAACATTTAATATTTCTCAAATATTGTCATAAAAATATCATAGGTCCATGTTTTCCTCATATATGTTTATAAATTACACAAGAAAGAGAGCAATGATAGGAGGAAAACCTTATACTCAATCTGGATAGCAGGTACTTAATTGCATTTGAATGATGCAGGGAACATGGGTTCCTTCTAGTGAAGACTCTTGGTACTGCAACTGCGGGAAAGTTAGCTGAAGTTTCATATGGGTGGTGTGGAATTGAATTTGCATAAACTTTACATAATATACTTTACATCAGGTGAAGTAATGTCTAGTTTATATGCAATATACATCCACTTTGGTGATGTCCAGGTCTGCCAAAAAACCCGAACTGGTCTTAGGAACTACTTACTGAACTGGAACTTAGGAACTGAACGAGATTAACGGTTGCGGTTAACTGTCCTCACAGAACACGTTGGGTCCTAGGAAACCGTAAGGTTTGGACTTCACTTTTTGATTGAAACCATTTTTCGGAGAAATCGATAATCATGGTGGTAACGATGAAGAAGTGTTGGAAAATTGTTTTCCTCTGTACCCACGAGCTTGGTCCGAAGCGTTCTTCGGCTGTTGCTGGCAAAGCACTTTGTCTGCTCGAAGTCGACGACGCATCACTGGGTCGAAACGTTCAAAAGGACCGACGGGGTGGCGGATGAATTGGGATGGGTATAAGATGGAAGAAAACGGGAAAGGAAGATGAGCTGATTGTGCAAGAATGTCGATTGATCGTCCACCATGCCGCCGTTCGTTCTTTCATTTTCGTGTCAGTGATCCGATGAAAAATCACGCCTCCATGGCTTTTTCCATAGGATTTTTCTTAGCGTGATTTCCTTTCACTATTTTTTGTCGTTCATCTTTCAAATTTTGCAATCCATACATTCAAGAAATGATGCCGAGAGGCCAATGCAAAGCCAAAGACCTTGCCCATTCTCAAATTTAAAAAAATGGTTTGTTTTTGTCCTCAAGAGTTCCCAGTCAAAAAAGTCTCGCCATTACCGCATTCCCTGGACAAGGTCGGTTCCGTTCCTGTGGGTGCCCCGTGGATTCCGCAAACCCGCATTTCTACTGCAATATGTATTCGGACTTCGCCGTGCCCTTTGACATTTCACACGCTGAGGCGGGAGTTTTTCGTGCTCCGACTTCTCCATTCCCAAAAAGGTGCCTACATCGGAAAAAAGGTTCGACTTCGTCGCGTTTCAAACTTCTGCTCCCCGTCACAAAAGCCCAACACGCTACCGATCTGGAGGGGAGGGGAGATCCCTTAGTCAAGAAATGGAATTTTTATGTTCCTGGAAGGTCTCCATAATGAATATCGGGGAAATCGAGGTAGAGTGTCAGGACTCGCTGGATTTAAATGTTACATTGTTCCAATTAAATTCAATGTTTTTGAATGTGAAATGGATTTTTAAAAAGGGACTCAAATTAGCACATTGGCCTCAGCTGTGTCTTTGTCAAAACGGTAAAAAAAATTATTTTCTCGCTACGAATATGATTAGCTGTTGGGGAAATGAAATTTAAACAACTTGACTAAGATACACTTACATTCAATATTGTGGTGGAGTCGGCGTTTCCCTTCCTAATACAATTTCGGCAGAAAAACTTCATGGCAACATCCATTGGCGAGTGTAATTGCTCAATTTTAGTAACTGAATATTTCTTCAATCAATACCGGACAAAACCGTACGATCAAATATTGGGCTGGAAAGAAAGTCCTGCAGCACTCTGTGCAAATTTTTCAAAATTGTATACCTTTATTGAAATGCATTTTCAGTCTACAATGTAATGACCATTGTTGTCTATGACATGTTCCCAAATGCCCTTGCACTACTTTGTTTCTCATTCGTTATGAGCACAGCCATGTGATATAAAAATGGCTTCATTACATATATTATTATATGCATTAGTTCACCGACAGCAGAGAAGAACCTTCTTCTCGTGGAACCTTGGTTTCGGTTCGTGTGGCGACAATTCTCCTCGTGGAAGCCACTGACCCTTGCGAGTATGGTTGACGTCGAGGACCCAGCTCTCATCTCCAGTAACGATTTCTTTCAGAAGGTCCTTTCTGTGCGGACGAAGGAGCAGTGATTCGTAGACACTGACACGGCTCTGAGTCGCTGAGCCGATGAGGGACCCATGTCGAGTAAACCTTCCGATAGCCGAAGTCGTTCAGATGGTTGCCGATGGCCATATTTGTGACTCCAAGTGTAGTCGCCGATTCGCGAGTGGTGTCGTTCGGCTTCGCGTTGAGGGCGTTCTGCAGGGCTTCGTCAGAAAGTCTTGCAAGACTTTCTTTCCAACCCAATATTATATTATGGGATTATGTCGTGAAGCCCTTCCAATCCTTATGTTTTAAAATTAAGTCATAAAAAGCTATCTCTTATTTCCAAAGACAAGAATAAAACATTAGATACAACGCTGGGTAAGATACTACGATGTATTCAGGAAATATATTTATAAAATCATGACTAAGTAAGTGACGAACCATAATTCTAACCACCCAGTCTGCAATTTATCACTGGGAAAAGTGTGGCTTATCTCCGCAATTCGATTTTTACAATCTTAGTTCACAGGTGGTGCGTGCATGGGGCGTAACGTATATGTCCACGTTTTCTTTGGCACCGAGTCTAATACAGGGTGAGTCAAAAGTCCTGCCCATTCTTTGATCGGTAATAACTCATTACTGAAAGGTCAGATTACAATGCATCTCAGACCGTACGAAAGTCAAGGAAATTCTCAACTTAGTTTACTTTATTAAAAAAACTTCATAGTTATAAGCTTGAGATCTGCAACGTTCGTTCGACCGAGGCTGAGAAATCGTAATCTCTCAGCCTTGGTGAAACATTCGCCTGACTTTACTCCTCTTTTCATAGTAAGTGATGAAGCGTGTTTCACGGAAAGTGTGAATATGAAGGCATGTCGATTCCAACGGAGAATGCGATGGGGCTGACGAGGACACTGACACGTTCGAGTCCGAATTGCATAAGCAGGTGGATAAAAAGGTTACTCTGGCAGCGACCGGAGGGAAATAGCGGATCCAGCACCCGATCGAGAAGGCACTCCATGAATATCGCTCTGCAAAAGGACTTTAATTTTTCGTCCCTTTCATCACTTTCGCTTGGATGCATTCGCGTCGTAATGCCGTGCAACCTGACTCCGGTCGTTTCATTGTCCACTGAGCTTTTATTCAGAAGGTTCGCACATTTGGATAGCTCGAACTTTTCCGTGAGAATGTCTCAGGATTCTTCGGAAGAACGTGTTGCCTTTGGGACCTTCACATTCGTTGGAGGATGCGATGCACCGCAGGGAAGACGCTTCATCGCGCATCATGCCAGCTTGGGACGATGAATAATGAATGACCTCAGTGCTGCAAATTGGTTTTTCTTTTCTCTGGACCACGTTCCAAGTTTCCCAAAAAATTTTGGATCGTCGTGGACAGCGGTTTGAGTTGAAGATGCTGACGCCATTAACCGTGCCTACCAATCATAGCTCCTGGACCTGGCCAAGGAAGAACATCATCCAGGCTTCGACGAGCCGGTGCTACAGTGTAAGTAATGCATAGAGCTCATTGGTGGCTGCGTTGAATAGGTAGCATTCTTGAAAGCATCTTCCGGAATTACGTTGGGAAATAAAGTACTATTGACCAGTAATTTCGACTTCTCGGAGGATCCAAGTAACCTTGACATCCTAGGAATCGGGCACCCCAGAAGTGCTTTTCTCCACTGCATTGGCTCTCGTGGGCTTGTAATTCTTGTACAGGTTGTTCCGAAAGTTGTTGACCCTCTAAAATAAAGATGGTGATGAAATTAAGGGGGATAATGATTTAGTTTAATTCCATATGGCCAAGAATACCCCACGGACCAACTTCTGCATCGATACTTGATATGAGTTACCCCGACCTCCAGGAACCTCACATCAACGTCACGAAGCTCTTAACCGATCAATGGATGACACTCGAGCATTGGTTTTTCGCCCGAACTATCCATCCATCCACACCCATACAATATCAGAATACGCTAAAGAAGGGGTTCTTAACCTTTTTGCACCTACGGACCCCCCAGATCCTCAAGTATTACCCATAGACCCCCACCCCTGGTTATCAGAAACTGGAACACCTGGATTTGTGATTTTAAATTGCTTTTCAGGAGCTTACCTTCAATTACATATTTAATTTTCATGGACCCTCCACGGATCCCCTGGTCCCCAGGTTAAGAACCCCTGCGCTAAAGAGTTCCATGTTAGCTGTCGCCTCCGGCCTATAAAGCTTTTCCCCATCCAAGACATAAGCTTGGTAGCCGACAAGCTCACAATGCCTTTCAGATCATATTAATAGGAATGGTAGTAACCGATCGGCCCACGAGCCTTTGTCTCTCTTGGTCAAAGGCTAGGCGGGATGGATAAATCATTTCACTGCAAACATTTTAGCTGCCACTCGCAACCTCAGTTCATTTCACGTACATTAATACATTCCGGCGAGGGGACGTGAATATACGTACGAGCGTCCAAAAGCCGTGAATGCCGAAATCTTAGGATTTTTCTTTTTCCACTTTATCTCCTTCAATGGAAGAATTTATATGGAAAGATTCAGGCCAATTCAAAAAAGAGGAATGGAAGGACATTGAAAGGACATTCGTAAGAGGGAAATTCCACAAAACTCGTAGAAAATGCTATCACTGGCTGGTAAAATAGGCCACATTCAAGGCTCGGTCCTTGGACCGCTTCTGTTTTTGGTCTACATAAACGATTTGGATCTCGGCGTAGAGGGTAATTGGGCGAAATCGCCTCTTGATATCACTAACTCTCCTGACTCCTGACTCCTGATTTGTCCCATTGAAATCACTAGCCTTGTGATGCCTGTTTCATAGAACGATTGTGGCAACGGGTTCAAAATGTTTATAACGGCATCCTTCGCTGCAGCGTCCGACGTAAAGTGACGTTCCTTCATGCGCTTCTTCAGCTCCTCAAACACGTGGAAATCGCACGGGTAGAGGTCTGGACCATATGGTGGGTGTTTCAGCACCTCCCAGCCGAACGAGTTCGAGGTGTCAATGGTCACTTAGTTGTGGTTTGGCATTGTCGTGAAGGAATATCACTCCATTTGTCAGGAGACCTCGGCACTTCTTTTCATGGCCTCACGCAACATGGCAAGTGTCTGGCAATACCGTTTGGCATGAACTATCTCTCCATGGTTTGCGAAGAGGATGAGTCGCGGTCCACAGATGGTCAAAAATCAAGGTGGGAATCACCTGAGCAGTTGTCGGTTTGGATTGGATCTTTCTTGGTGGGGGTGACTCAGGCTCCCGCGTCCGGCATGAAATCGTGCGGACCAACGTTTAACCGTTTCTAAGAAAAAACAGAGTTCTCTGTAAATTCTCTGCATTCCTCGGTGAATTTCGTATCGATTAATACCCTCCGCTGTAAGAAAACGCAAGACAACACTCGTTCGTGTTTTCAATGTGTCAGCTACACCACATGTAATGAAGCTCTGCACTGAATGTAAACGTATGCCACTGATCTGAATTTACCGTGGTATAGTGTAGGATTATTTCTAGCGCATGCGCGGGTTTCTAGACACGGCAATTTTTGAACAAGAAGGAATGGCTCACTTTCATGGGATTCACCCTAATAAATATGTTAATACTAAACATAAATGATTAATTATAAGAACTGGTCAACTTCCCGTCGACTGGTCGACGAAAAAAAAGGCGCAGGACTCATGTCTCTGTTCTAACAGAAGCCATCATTTGCAAAATAAATTATTTTTCTCAGACTAATACGCTCACGACAAAGTATAAATTTCGTCAAAATTCTTTAGAAAATGCAAAGCCTCCAGCGATTACATGAGAGCAAGTGAGGATGAAAACAGACAAGGGACTGGAGTCCTGGTAGAGTTCAGCCAGGTTGAGATTTTCGATCCCGAGCCATGTTCGCTAGCAGCTCTTGCTAAAAATGATTTTGGGATATATCATCCAATAGAAAGTTTATTTTTACATACCCGTTTGAACTGCAGCACGACAGTGTCGAAAGGAGCTGATGGCTCCTCGCACAGGCTCCTAGCATTCAATTTCTCTCCTCTAAGTCCGATTCACTCGTTTCATCTCCGTCTACAGTGTAGGCAAAAATGAGAGGGCTCCAAAGGATAGGCACCTATCTCTGCTCTTGCAGGAGTTACTTTCCAGAACTTTGCAGGTGTTTCGGCTGGTGCGTTCATAACAATATGCGTATATTTCCATTTGAATTCATTTGGTAAAAGCGGTGCTATGAAGGGAAATTTAAAATAAGTCAGAAATGCATCGATGCATGCCGATCAGTTCATCTGTAAAAATTCGAAAAGGGAACTAATCGAATTCGTCTGCAAGAAACAGCCAGAGTCATTAAGGAGTGTTCATTGAAAAGACGATTGATATCGCCCTGATGACATGCAACGGCGTTGCGAAGGAAAGTCCTTTTCGAAACGACAGACATGAGTCCATTTTCAACACATCACATTCAACTGACGAGTCTGAAGGGACATTTCATTGAATTGCCCGTAGACATTACGACATTTAGTCCCGTCTGGGTTCCAAGGACGCGAAGAAAATTCTTATCTTCACCGTGGGACTCATAAAAGTTGACTCATAAAAGAGGCACTTTTCCGAATTCCCACAATTTCCTTCTTTTACCAATGCTTCCTACGCCTTACATCGAGCTCGTCTGTCTTTCAAAGTCAGTTCACCCTTGAATGTTACGAGGAGTAATAAGGATTGCGATTCATGTCAATCGAAGCCTCATCAGGGAAAATTCCGTTTGATTTGAAGACAGATTAACCCAAGTATCGGAGTCACATATTACATATAAGATAAACTACTGAGCTATATCTGGCATGCACATCTGTATCCCACTTTGAATTGTGCAACTCTGAATCGTGTTTTGTAATCGGAGATCCCTTCCAGTCAAAGGTACAGTCAAATAAAAGCGATTTATATGGTGCTCGACTTATGGTGTCTGCTGAATTGCATCCATTTGTACCTTGTACGTAATAACCAGAGACATAGCATCCATCGCCATCTATAGAATGTAAGAAAAAAAGAAATAAGCCGAGAGTCGGAAAGTGATATCGGATTCTCCTCGCGTCACCTGGAAATATTCACAGATAAAGAAAACGAGACTGGTAGAACTGGAAAACCTGGAAGACACAGCCAGAAGAGCGACGAAGGGAAGAGCGCCATGAAGCGATCCGTTGTGCTGCTGGTGCTGAGCCTGGCGATGAGCTGGGCTGAACGGCAGGTTGCGACCATCTACGATCTGGTCAACCTGAGTGAAAATGGAACTTGGAATGAACGGGTCTCGTATTGCCCGGACTTTCGGGATTGCGACCCCCTCATCGGAGACGACATGATCTCCAGCGCTTGCGTTCAAGGCGTGTGAGTCCTCTCTCCACTGTTTTCTTGGCGGGCGATTCCTGGCGTGAAAGTGACTGCAAGAAGTCCCGTCCCGTCTGTCTGCTTTTCCTTTCCTTGTCCGGCGACCGCCATTCAGTAAATATCGACCTGTAGATTTTCTCAAAATGGCAATGCAATCCATTTCCGTAAAAATTCATCTCGAAAGCAATGTCTTTTTCTTGAATTTCTTCGACATCTCCGACTAAGAAGCATATTCTCATCTAATTCTGGAATATTGATGGATTTGCTCTCATTTTTCATGTCGTTCATCTGATCAAAGGATGAATCCACGTTTGTAAAATTGATTTTATAAAAGTTGGATATAAATTCTCACTCTCTAAAGAAAAACTCGGATTCTCGGCCGCAAGAAAGTCTCAGAATTTGAAAACTCACTCTCGTGTAGTTAAACCAATTTGCCTTCAGACTTTGAAGTGAGAAAAGGGCGACACACCAAGGCTCAAATGCAAAGCTTTCCAAGGGGTGCAACGAATCCGGGAACAAAGCTTAATGAGCGAAGGGTGTGCAGCACCGTTTGGTGGTCATTGGCACTAATTGACCATCACTGGTTCGCTCCACCAAGAAAGAGCCTTAGAAAAGAAAACTTTGTAGCAAAACGTTTTTGCAGTCAGTTCTGCCAACCTTTCGAATAGAGAATGCTGACATATGAATTATTTACACTTTCCGATGCCACGCAATTGGCATTGGTGGCTGTAACTCATACAGCCTGGTCAAAGAAAAAACAAATATTTGCTCGTATTCTCTACTTTCAGTTGGATATTCTACAGCGACTATTACTACAACCACGAGAACAATGGAACAGTGGAATGGGGATTTGGTGATGGCGAATGCTGGAACCTCCAGTACGTCAACGACCAAGTCTCATCCCTCAGGTAAGCCCACATTCCCCTGCCCGGTAGAATCATGGCTGTCTTGATGTTGCGGGGATGTCGCCGCAGGTATGTGGGGGACGCGATTAACTGGAAGGAGAACACGATGAATCTGTATCAATTCGATTATTTCTCCGGCTTGGAATACTTTGCATTCGGAGAGACACCCGAATTGCCAGGGTATATGACAAGCGTGGATTCCCTCATCATCACGGGTGATATCATCTGGTCCGTCTTCTCGTAAGTTAACAATTTTCCTATTCCTTCTTCAAAGCGTACATGCCATTGAAAACGTCTCGTATCGGTTAGGGGTGAAAACTTCACCGGTGAGCTAACCTGCTTCGCGATCCACGAAGGATACTACGTGGGCTTCGCCGCGGACCTCTCGCTTTTCGGGATCCAAACGATCAAGTCCTTCCGGCCGGGCTGCGTCGGAGCGAGGACGATCCTTCTCGACTAGGAGCGCCACGGCGTGGGAGTCAATGCCAGGAATTGATTGTTTCGACTTTCGCTCATCGGGAATGGAAATAAAGGAGATTGATACGTCTTCTCGACTTGATTTGCTCTGAGAGATGCGCTGAATCACGCGGTTACGTCCGCTGTGCTGGATTGATGGATTTGCTCACAATGTCAAAGCCTGGCTACTGATTTGTTTGCAGAAGTATATTAATTAACACATTGAGGACAGGGCGGAATTGTGTCACCGTTGCCCTGGTTCCCTGGCATTTTAAGCAAACTGTACTGAAAATGGCACTGCAGCACTAAAAAGGCTATAACTCCTAGAGTTCTAAATGGATTTGTCTTAAATTTAAAAGCTGCAAAGCGTAAAGCTTCCTAATCAGAGCATATGTTCAGTAAGTTCGGAAATCCCGAAACAGATCCCAAGAGATGCTTGTTTCTTCGTCATGCGCAAAATCCATGTTTACACGGGTCCCGTCCTTGACGCATGGATCTGAAAACCCGTGTAAACACGGGGTCCGTCCTTAATGTGTTAACTTGGACAGACATAATTTAATTATTCAAAAAATTAATTTGTGATTGATTGCGTTCATTATTTTGTTGAGGCCCCTTATGAAGACATCTGGTCAATACGTAGCATAAACCTTCAAAATTGATGATGAGCACTAATAGTTTCATCATCGCAATTTTAAATAATGTAAACGGAGTGAATAATGCTTGGGGGACCTCCTCCCATTTTTTTCAGACGCCTAAGCTTATTTTGAAATTCATGCGAGAATAATTATAATAGCTCTCAAAATTATTCTTAGAGCTGTGGGACGCAGCAAATGTAGCCACTTCCTCATCAAATTTGTGACGTCGCAAAATTACATTTACAACTGCACCAATACAAGAGAGAGGAGAAAGGTAAATTTAAGCTAAGAAATGTTAGTCCCCTTCGATTAGTCCAAAGACGAGAAATCCCTGTCTTGCCCGTTCGACCGTCAGGCTGTTTTTCATCATTGTTCGTTGAAGCATCAAGAGTTCGAATTCCTTGGAGAGAATGATTATGAGATCTTGGGTCCACGACGCACATACGAGAATAAAAGATGCATGTCTTTCTTGATATACTTTTGTGTTATTTTGCAAATTTATCTATGCCAAAATGTTGATATTTGCAAATTTGCAAACTCGTGTTCTCGACAGACTTGTGAAACTTCGTCGAAATTCCTTTCACCAAATCAAGGCATCAGTGATGATTCAATAATAACAATCTATTATATGTTTGAATGTTTTTGTGTCTGTCTGTCTTTTATGCACGAACACGCCTCTGATCCCAGTCCGATCCAACTTTGCACGGCTTCCCCATTTGGCCCGGGGATGGTCATAGGCTAGGTGGTGTTTTAAAATTCGGACCCCCAGGGCAGGGCTGGCCGCCGAAGCCGCTGCCTGCCCCCAGGCGGTCGCCTGGGTCGACATCTCAGACATTACAATCTTCACCCGTGCAACCCCGGTTCTTCTGCGTGTTAATTATAAAGTAAGGAAATGAAGGTACTTCTGGCTTCCGAGAAAGAGTCGGATGGCGAGGATCGAGTCCGAGCGGTGGCAGGATCTTAGTTGATATGCTTTAAATTAACTCAAATACTCAATCAGAGGGTCCGCCCTCCCAAATATGACCTCCCTCCTAGGATGAAAAAAAGAAGAAAATCCGATTAAATGATTAATAACGAATTAAATCACTGTTACTTCGAAACATTGCTAACGAAGAAGGCGATCCATGTGGCTGCATGATCGAGCTACTCGACCATCACTGCCACTT